>VYXD01012039.1:155540-223349 GCA_013397195.1 Hylia prasina | reverse complement strand
GCTGTTGCCTTTATTAACACTAATCTCTCACCATTTTAGAGCCCACACCAGCCATCAGACCCAACTGCAGCTGAATGAGGAAGCCAGCTTGAAGACAATGTGCTAGAATATCCCTGAGGAGTGGAAATCAGAGTTGTGGTCTCTATACAGTGAGTGCGTAATTTGCTGGAATGTTGACACCCTTTCTGCTTCATCTCGATATGTTTTCCATATGTTTGATCCCCTTTACATTTTTGTCTCTGTTCTTCAGACAGAAAAAGCAAATATGGGAATTTCTTCAGCTGCTCTCTCTTCCCTTCCCATTTTTTTTTCTGTTGCTTTGCTAACGCAACTCAAGTTCATTAATAATGACATTGACAATTTGCCTCTTAAAGCAAACTCCATCTCCTGTCACCCACCAATGCAATGGAACCCCACCTTTGGAGGGAAAGCACAGCTGCTGTGCTCCCCCCAAACAGCAGGTTAAGGCAGGAACCAACGACACTCAGAGCTCAGCTGCTGTAATCAAATTGTCTCCTGTCACCTTGAGCACCCTGTAATGCTCCTACAGCTAACAGGCTGGGAGGAGGAGAGGGCTGAGAAAAGCAGTGTCAGAAGAATGTAGGAAGAGGATAATTTGATAGATTTTTTTAGTTTGGTTTTTTTTTTACATTGATCTGAAAATTGAAGTTATGGATTGTTTTTTAAAAGGGAACTTCAGAAAAAATATATCTCTCTCTCTTCCTCCCCCTCTCTCTCTCTTCTTGAAGTGATCCCAGGGAAGTATTTCCAGGCAAAAGTCTCTGACTTACAGATCATCCAAGGTGTTTTATGCACATCAAAGTACCTAATATTTGAAACAGGAGAAAAACCCAACTTGACTTCATCAGATTTACAAACGAGAGATCTTTGGCTGCATTGAACATCTGCTGCAGGCCCCATGGAGAGGAACTGTCTCATACCTCTCCTGGGAACTTTGGGCAAGGCTGGATGCAGAAAGTTCACTTCTGTGACAAACTGGCCCTAATTTGCCCTCTAAAAAGAGAAGGGCAGCATTACAGCTAACCTTTTGTCAACACTTTGTGGCACTGACAGGACAAATCCATTTGGATCAAGGAAGAGGAAATGCAATGCTGTCACTGTCCCATCTGACACATCCCTGAGAGCCCCAAATTTAGTGCACCATTCATACTTCATTGGTCTCTATACTACCCCCTCAGCACCAGCATCTCTGATCAGACAAGCCTCCCCAGGAGCCTCTATCTCATTTTTTTTGCTCAAATGGGTTGCAGAAGGGACTTGCTTTTGTTTCCACCAACACAAAGCTGAAAAAACCCTCAAAGCTACATCCGTATGGGATGTGGGTGGTTGGAGAAAAATGGGTTTCCTGCTGCTTTGTATGTCCTAAAGCCTATTAACTGGTACTCTGTCTCTACCACTTCTTGTTTTGCCTGACAGGTTAAGCCCGCGTTGGCTTGATGAGACATTAGTGGCAGAACTTTTCCTGTGCCAGCCTGACACAATTTCCACTCCCACAGTTCCGATGTCCCCGATTAGCTGCTCTTGAAGGCACCATTTGAAGATGTTGCACCCCATCTTCTCACTGAGACCTCGAAGGGGCCCTGCAACCCTCTGAAGATTGCTGTGAACTATGTAGAAACAAAACTGGTTTTCTCAGTGTTGATGCAGTGAGTGACGAAGGCAGAGTGGGGGAGCAGGGACACCTAAGCAGAGATTTTCTCCCTGTTCAGCTGCTTCAGGCATTTGGCTTCTTGTTACCCAAGCTCCTCTACCCTCAGCAGTGAGAACTGCAGCCCTCGTTCCTTCTTCTGGTCCATATGCAGCTTTCTTCTGCTGCACCTCCTAACAGAGATCTGTTTGTGAGTGCACCTAAGCCTGCTTCTCCCTACCTGCCCTGACCTCTACTCTGTCCTACCACAAGGAAACATAAAAAACGTGAATGCTAACACTCCTGCAAATTCAAGAAAAGGGACTTTTCAGTGTGGCTTCACATCTTGGGGTTGTTCAGGAGCCATTTTCAGCACTTCAAGTTGAAGTGCTTTTGAAAAGGAAAATCAATGCTGAGGCAACGTGCCCAAAAATGCGGGGTCAGTAGGCTGGCGTGAGGGAGGTGCAGGTGATGGAGAAGCAACGGGAGGGTGCCTCCAGTGTGTGATCCCTCATTGTGGCTGAATCACTAACCCTAAACACATATATCAAACCCTGCTTGCAGATCACACCTGCAGGCGCACTCTGTTTGATCCAGGAAGGCTCACTCAGCAGCAGCTTTTGGAAAGACCATGCCAAGGCTGGACAATGGGAAGGGCTGCAGTGTGTTTCTGTTAGCATTGACACATTTGCCCTGTTATTCATGGCTGGTCTGCATTTTGCTTCCTCTTGGTTCCCAGCCTAGTTTTTCACTGGATTTTCATGCCTTTGAGGCAAGCAGCACTGAAATGGTGCCAGTCCTTTGTCAACAGCCAACTGGGCATACCCTGGGCTTTAGTTTTTGCTGGTGACAGTCCCAAGAGAAGGTGTCTTCTGGTCCTCTATCGCCTCTCTGCTGTCCAGTTCACTAATCAATTTTTACATCTATTAGCTGTTTTTTGGGGTTTTTTTTTAAGTAGACATGATGGAAGAGTAGGGGTCTCAAAGACAAGTGTTAGGAAAACTTGTCCAGATCTTTTTCCTCCATTCTTGTAGCGCCAACTGAAGTGAAAGGCTATGATGTATGAGCTCACTTTTAATCAGGTAATCCAGCTGGGAGAGAGCAATAGCATAACAATTCATTCAGGATTAAATAAAAGCTTCTGGCAGTGCCTCTCACCATCCATAAGACACTCATTGTCTCTGCTACAAGTTGCAGGCTATTCTCTGCTGGGCAGAGTTCCCCAGGATGGCCAAGCACTGGGACACTGCCCATAGCAGGGGCCACTCACTTCTCAAGGGGTCCTTATCCACTCAAACAACACCAGCTTGGGTTTTATCTTCTGTTTATGCAGCAGAACTGAACAAAACCCCATGCCCATCCTTTCCAGCATCCCATCTTTCCCATGCCTTTGGCTTTGCACAGATGCCCTGAAAGCAGAGCAGTGTGGGGCAGGGTGAGTGAGAAACACAACTGTGTTGCCAGTAACAGGTCCTCAGAGTCTTCTGCCCAGATTGTGGATTTATTTGACTTCTCCCAAGACACTATGAAGTCTGAAGGCCAGGAAGAGAATGATGCTATGGGGTTCTCCTCTGAAATTACCTACCTGAACCTAGGCACATGTCTGGTCAAGCCAGGCTAGAGTTTCTCCAGGGTGGTTTGGCCACTGCTGGAGCTGCCAACTGTGCAGGGGGACAAGGGGAAAGATTTGCTTGCCCTTCCTCCATAAAAGCACCACTTGGTCTGGGTCCACATTCCTTCTTTCCTGAAATGCAGTGCCAGGAAGGTGTTGCTGCTCTCCCAGTCACAGGCATGAGGAAAGTGAACTGGCTGTCCTTGGCATTTGATATAAGGCTTTCCACAAACACCAGCTAATGGGAATTCCTCAGTGGTGTCCCTGGGAGCTTCAATATTGGATGTCAAGGCAGACTTTTGTCTTCTCAGCAGGCAGTTGGACCTGATGTGCTTAACCCTTTTCAGCCCGAATCAGAGGGTGAGGGACTGAGCATGGCAGGGCCTCAGAGCGGGCTGGGGTCCTGCTCCAGCTCCCTGCTGTGCTTGACTGCCCCATGTCTTGGCCTCAGCTGCACAGCACTCCTGCTAACTCAGTGCATGTCCAGCTTTGTTTTATTGTCAAGGTGCCTCCGAGGATAGCAATCCAGGAGGATTAGTGAAAGCCTTGCAACTTGGAGCTGGCAGGCACACGGGGCACGGGGCACGATGAAGGGTTTTGTTTGTGCCTGGTGACAGCAGCTGTGGGCAGGAGTGGGTGAGCGGGGAAGTTACCAAAAGAGAAATAAGGAAACAAAAGGCGAGTTTGGGCAGGGGGGGTATGTTTGCATGGGGGAGGGCAGGAATTTCTTTTCTTTGTCGGAAAGTCTAAAGTGCCTTTCTTTAGTGCCTCGGTCGCTGCATGGGGCCTTGGTCAATAACATTCCTCCCTCACCCTGCGGAAGGAGACGGGCCAAGCAAGACACGGCTGAATGAAATTCCTCTCACCTCACCCCGTAAACATCCCAAGAGTCTGGCCCCATTATGGCTGGGTACAAAAGTCTGGGTCCAAGGCCGAACAAAAGGATGGGGAAGAAAGTGCAGGTTGCCAGGGCAACGCCGTCCAGGCTGCCTGGTTTTATCAGCAAGGGGCCTGGGTTTTCTGCCTGAGTTACGGGAATCTGAGGCAATTTATTTCCACCGAAAGACAGAGGCTTTAGAGGGCAGCATGGTGAGGCTCTGGCTTCGCTTTTGGTGTTTGCAGCAGGGCAGGTGAGGTGGGAGCAGCCAGCGCGGTCTCCATGGAAGCCGGGTGCCCTGACAGCCCGCAGCATCCCCGGAGGCACGGGCAGCAAAGCGACACCCAGGGAGACTCCTGCAAAGGTTCACACAGAGTGGTGACCTTCCAGGGGGTCTGTCCAATCTGCGCCATAAAGGGTGTGAGCTCTGCCCCAGCCTCTACAACACAGGGAGTCTGCTCATCCTTCTGTTCAGAGTCCACCTCCCTTGACTGAGGATGTACTTCTCCCTGCTTGGGGAGCTCAGTACCCTGGCAGGCTGGATTAAATTGGGGAAAACAGTTTTTTTAGTAGCTTGACAGAGGGGGTTTTAGAGTTTAATTCAGACAGGCTTTGTTATTTGCCTTCCAGATGAAGGCATGGAAAAGATGCCTTATTTTAGGCCTAGTGTTGTCTGCAGCAGAGAGGATCTGGTCCACTCTCAGAGAGCATCAAAGTTGCCTCTGACAAGCCTGGACTGCAGTGGGAACATCTGGAACCCAGTGCCTGAGGGTCAGAAGAAGTAGGACTACCAAGTCCCCCAGTACAGAATTTAGCAAAGCTAATGCAAAACCCTAAAGCTCCCTGAGCCCATGAGGACTGGATCTGGGATGTGTTGGCCTCACATTGAAAAGGATGGGTTCAGCTCTGGGAAATTCAGTTCCATCTGGATTCACATCCTCCCCTACTAGTTTTGGTGACAAGAAACAGAATACTCTAGAGACCTAGAAGCAGTATGGACAACATAGCAAACTGGCTGACCTAAATCTTAACAAAGGGTGTTATGACACTAAGGAAAATACCATTCAGGCACCCACTCAGCACAGTGGCTCTATTGGGTAGCAAAGATGTTCATGATGTGTCTTCCAGTCAGTCTGAAGAGGATGAAAATGCTGGGTGTATGGTCAACCTGCAAGATAGAGAATGCCAGTACAAAGCTTGAATGGTATAACAAAATAAGATACAAAAGTCAGACATGTTGATGTGTTACAGCCAGGACAAGCAGGTATTTGGTTTCCAAACAAACCAAAATGCCAAAATGCAGGTGTGATGGCAAGGTTTCCAGGGCAGAACCTCTTGCGGAAGAGAAAGAACTACACTCAATGTTGTGAATGTAGTACCCACTCCTGGTGTGTTTAATGTTTTTACTGTGGGACTTAGGGAGTGTGTGGGATGGGTCAGTAGCATGCAAAGACCTGGAACAAAGCTTGCAGGCCAGCTCAGTTAAACGGCTGGAGCAAAACCAGCTCAGCAAGCCATGGAAAGCATTCGGCCGAGACAGCCTGCTCATCTCAATTCATCTAGACAAATTTCTAGACAAATGCGCCAAGCTGTGCTCAATGGAGTGACAGGGAAATTACTAATTAAACTGAAGATGACAGGATTAGTGGGAAGAAATAGAAGTCGGGCACAGAAGCTGTACCTCTGGACAGAGGCAGTAGCAGGCTAGACAGAGCTCACCACTGGAGTTTCTCTGGAATCGATCCTGGGATTGATCTTGTTTATTCTCTCCATGAATGATGTTGTCATAAGAAGTGGAAGCGCTTAGGTTAAGCCAGCTGATGACGCAGAAGGGGGAGGCATTGTGAATGCAGAGGAGACAGGAGATCAAACAGAAAGCAGCAGACAACCTTGAGCACGGAGACGCAGGAATGAGTTGAAATTCAAGAGCATGAAATGCAAGACTAATCACAGGGTTGGGGTTTTTTGTGCTAGACAGGGAGTGTGTCAGTTGGACATGACTGAGGAAGAGGTGAACTTCGTTGTAGCAGTCATGGGTGATTATGAACCACCAATGAGCTAAAGGCACAAAAAGGCAAACGAGACCCGAGGGGTTTGGGATATTGCCAGCAGAAGCAGGAAATTATTAATAGCACTTGCGAAGTACTGACAAGACTTCATCTAGCATTGGGTAGGAGTCCTGGACAGGTAGGCTAAATTGTTGCCAGAAGCAATGCAGAAAAATTCTCTGAATATGATCAAGAGACTGGAGATCCTGTTTCACAAATAAAACAAAAGATGGAAGGAGTTATCTTCTCCATCGGTTTGATATCCAAGCACACGACAAAAACTCAGTAATTAGAAAGCAAGGATCCTGACAACCCCAGATACCCCATGTCCCTGTGTGTCCTGCCCACCTGAAACCACCTGAGCTCTTGCCCTCCACAGGATCTCTTTTGCAGAGAGACCCTTTGCACATTGCTCCTTCCCCCTCCTCGCCTTCATGCCTGGAAACTGATCCCCACTTCAGCTCTAAATAGGCAAAAAGAAAAGGAAAGCCAGTAGACTGGGTCTTTTGTACAGCAAAGCAGATTAGGGGCCTCCCAGGGACTTGCAGCTTGTAAGAGGGAAGGGCTGGGAGATGAAGGGAGGTAGGGGGTGGCTCTGCTCTACTCCACAGACAGTGAAACACAGACCTGCCTTTGGTCTGCTCCTTGGAAAGTCTTTTTTGTCCACCTTCCTTNCCCCCCAGCTTGACATTGTGTATCAGCTTTTGGGGGACTAGGATCTTTTCAGTTCATGCAATGGATTTAATTCCTGAAACGTGTGTCCTGTTCCCAGCTCTCATGCTGAATCAGGAAAGCATTCACCCAAACAAAAGCCAAATCTCCCTCCTAGGGGCAAGCAGGAAAAGGGGTCCCTGCAGTGGTCTCTGGTTTGAAGACAAAAGGTTCCTTGGACTATAGACAAGTGGGTTAGTGCCACCATGGATTATAGAAATAGCTGTGGAAGAAGGATTAGTCACCACCTGTGTGACAAAGGCTACAGGTCTCCAGTCCCAGGGCCAGCAGGACACATGGCAGATGCTTTGTGCTACGTGTCTGCCTGAGCTTGACTCTCAAGGTGCTTTCTTTATTTTCAACATGCCCCCCTCAAATGGCTAGGATGAGCCAGACTTGCCTAGACTCAGGTTTGGACAATCTCAGCCTCTTTTAATTTGAATTGACCGATTCCCTCTTTCCTACAGCCCAACCCCTCTTTGGCTGTGGGCTGTAGGAAATGGCTTGGTGTGGTGAGAACACTAAGGCAGAGCAACGTTGGGTACAGGGCAAGCACAGACACTGCTGCTGCCACCCAGGCACTGAGCTGCTCCTCGTGGAGCAGCTTGGTCTGCCAAGGGACACGGGCTTTATTAAACCCTCTTGACCTGAAGGGAAATTGGTACACCTTTTAAGTGCTCTGTAATGTCCGGCTTGTTGGTCTGTCCATGCAGCACCCCATCCCTTTAGCCCTTCTGGGCTCAAACTTTGTCCTCTGTAAAACAGCCACAGCGTAGACCCATCCTCTGGCAGGGAACTTACAAAGCTAAAATCATTACCAGTTTTGAAACATTCAGCTATTTTAGTGAACTCTATTGGAAAGCTTTTTAGGAGACTAATAATCCTACCTCCCTAGCAGAGATTGAATAATGTGCAGTAAATCCTGCCTCAGGCTTCATGCACTGAACAACACTGTGGAAAAGCCTTGTGAGACTTTTTGCTAACAGTGCAAAGTCTGTCCTCTGTGTGGGATGAACGAGGGTCCCCTGGAAAATATCTCAGCTGTGGAATTACCACTAAACTTGCTGCAACCAGATTGTTTTGGGCAATTTCATGTGTATATGAATGTTTTGTTCTGTAACAGTCACTTATGCAGTCCTTTTTGTCAGAGAGCTTTTGAGTTAAACTTTAAACAAAAAACCTCACCAGAAGGGTAATCCAACACTGGAACTGTCTGCCCAGGGAGGTTGAGGGGTCTCCATCCTTGGAGATACTCAAGACCTGATGAGATGTGGTACAAATCAACCTGCTTGAGCTGGCTCTTCTTTGAGCCAGGTGGTCGGATGTGGTCTCCAGAGGCTCCTCCTGACTTCAACTGTTCTTTAATTTTTAAAAAGCTAAAAGTAGAAGGATGATTTAGCCTCTAAATTTCAGGACACAAGGTTTGCCATGGGAACTGACCATCCAGATGCAAAAGCACGGAGGGGTCAACCCCTTGAGCTGAAGGCAAGGAGACACCCTGCTACCCACAGAGCACGAAAAGCCTCTTCTCTTCGCTTCTTCCATTCAGCCAAGAGAAAAGGACAGTAGTGGTGGCCTGAATTATGGCACTTTGGGGTTTTTCCTGTTGCTGACAATAATGAGGGGCAGCATTAGTTTCTAGGCAACTGATTTGGTGTCTTTCCAAAGGCCTCTGGCAGTGGGGTTTCTCACTGAGGACCCTGTTTTCTTATCTTCCCTTTGTAAGCATTACACTTTCACCTAAATTGCACTCCACTCTCCTGGTTGCAGGTTTTTTGACATCCTTGCCTTTGATTTTCAGATCCTCAAGAGTTCTTTTTTAAACACGGGCTCTCCTCGTGGAAACTCCCAAAGTGGGTGGATCTGCAGAGGCAGCAACACCAAAGTCAGTATGGCAGAGATTAAAAACTGGGCAGGTGAGGGTGGCAGAAGAGACAGTGGTAAGGTACAGCCACAGAGAAGGGCATGTGAACTTTGTGCTTCTTGTAATCTGGAGAAAGGAGAAAGACTGGGGAACTGGGATCAGCGCACAACTTTGACACACCTTCATGTCTACAAACCTAAAAATGCTACAAACCACTCAAAACAAATTTATCTGAACTTAACAAGTCCTCACTTTGGATCATGGTGCTACTGCAGCAGGACCTAAGGTGAGAGGCACCCATGATGCTGCTAAATGCCACAGCATGTTCCCTGCTAAAACTGGGGCTACCTCACTGCTCAGCCTGCAGCTTTTGAAGAATAAAAACACCGGTCTTTACCAGATAAAGCTCAATAAAGCTGGGTATTTCCAAGAACAAAGGAAATTAAATTCTCCAGATTGCACTGTAGAAGTGACCCCCGATGTTCTGTGCCCAAACCCTTGTAGAATTGTAGATATAATTCTTTTAGGCATAGAGACTTGACTTCTTAGAATCATAATCTTTTTCCTGGAACTTTACTTTTAGTCTTTAAAATGGACAATTCCAAAAGAGAAGGAGATCTTACAGGTTTTTAGGAATACCAGGGATCAACTGTTTCCTAGCAGGAGGCAGACCAGGAGCCAAAGGTGACCCCAGTACAGGCTCTGCCCTCACCAATCAGGGCCCTCTTGGGTTACGCTCACATCCTGGGAAGAGGGGGAAATGGAGCTGGGAATCAGAATGTTCAGATCAACCCCAGGGAAGCAGCAAACATACCATTTCATACAACTCATGAAATGAGAGCCAACAGGGAAGAGGAGAAGGAAGGTGGAGGGGGATTCATTATTCATGAAGGCAACAGTAGTACAACAGAGCTTGCACAGACCCATGCAGTGCTGGATAAGGTTACTGCAGAAATAAGGGTTGGTAATGGTATGCCAAAGCTCTGCTTCTTGGGCGTAGAAAGCAGAGAGGCATTGAGCCCTTCCCTTCCCTTCCCTTCCCTTCCCTTCCCTTCCCTTCCCATAATGCTCTCCTGGGGTATATGACATCAGAAACAAGCTTCCTTGGAAAACTCTACTCATGGTTCTTTGAGGAAGATTTGGGAAGTTAGAAAGCTGTAGAGCACAGGAAGAGAGAGAAGCAGACACCAGAGAGGTGGCAGACAAGTGAGATCAAAGTTCTCTGCCTCCCATCAAGGCTGATCCTGATTTCCTCAACAGGGAAACCTATCAGGGCTTGGTGCTTTTCTCAAATGACAGCACATGTTTGCTATGGCTCTATGATTTCTCACAAAGATTTTTTTTTTTTTTTTTTTTTTTTTTTTTTTTTTTTTTTTTTTTTTTTTTTGCAACCAGAGCTGCTGGCTCCTGTCTGACAGGCTGGCTGTGGGACACCATTTGCAGATGGGTGAGCAGGTACCTGTGTAATGCTGACTGTTACAACATGGAGGACATATCTCAGCAGCTGTCCTGAGGAATTAAACACCCCTGATTGTTTAGACAGGAAACTGAGCTCTGGCTTTGCACTGTTTGGCTTGGAAGCATCCTGAGAGTAAAAAAAGCAGGTGAGCCACAGACGTGGATTGATTTTCAGAGGAAGGGATGTAGCCTTTATAGCTTGTAATGGCATCACCTGCAGTGGTTTCTGGGACTACTTAAACTGTGTATGATTGGCTAACTCTAGCCCTTTTTTCAGGCAACAGTGGTGGCTGTTACCTGCATCACTGTTACTACTGGAATGCAATCAGGTGTGTGGTGCAAGGAGGAGATGGTTTCCTGGGCACTTGGTGGTGTGTATATACAACACAGGTGGTAGGCAGGACAAACACTGGGGGCATTTTGCTTAAACTGGTACATTCCTGCTCACCTTTTCGTTGATGTGTAGGGGAGAGGGAATGGGGAGAGGATTATCTATTAAAAACACAATCAGATGTGGAATGTGAATATGGACTGTGGGCTATGATCCAAGGGAAGAAAATCTACCACTCACTGCAATGCTTTTGTTCTGCCTTGAATAGAAGCAGATCTGAAATCCTGGAGGTAGTAGAAAATGAAGTATTTCCTACCCTGTGCAGGCTTGTGCGCTGAAGGTGATCCCTCCATTCAGCAGCTGAGGAGGCAGCAACAGCTTTCACCAGTAAACTCACACCAGCAGTGTGGTGGCCCTGGGATTGTGACACCCTTCAAGGGGCCACTTGGATGGACTAGAGAGCATGGGCTGAATCAGGCCCTTGTGCAAAAAGAGCTCTTCCACAGCTGAGGGAGGCTTTGCAGGATCAGACCCTGCTGGTACCGCAGGAGGTGCTGACACCAAATCAGTGCATGTCATCACCAGGCTGTGTCTGGAGGGATGTATGGCTTGAGCACACTGACTTGGATCATGTCCCATGTGTAGTACTAGGGCTGCCAGGCACTGCAGCCAGAACATTTAGTGCTCACCTGGAATACATTGCATGATATATTTAGAATGCCTTTTTTTTTCATTGTTTTTAATTGCATTCAGCTTTTTTGATATTTCTGCCAGTGGTGGCCACATGGTTTTGCAAAATAAAGCCACCACTGAGCAGCGTGTGGGCCCTGTGTCTGCCTGTGAGCCATGTCCCATCTGGCTGTAATTACTAGCTTCACATCAGCAGAAGAGTGTAATATTTAAACATAAATGTTTGATGTTTGCATAGCAAACCTCAGGATGGAAAGCTCTTGATAATCAGCCTGCAGGGAGGAGGTGGGGTTGCTGCAGGTGAGCACTGAGGTGTGTGGGATGTAGCAAGACTTTGTGGGGTTTTATGGGGATAGAGAGAAGTGCAACACTGAATTCAGAAGCCCTTCATGCCTCACTCTAAGCAGAAGCTCCACACAGCATTGTAATCCTCATTCTCAGGCAGAGGAGCTATGAGCCATGCAGAGCAGTGTGGTGCAGGGCAGATGACCCTGCCAGGGATCTCCCATCTCATACCACTCAGAACATGTAAGGAGCTCACTGAAGCTTGCAAAATGGTAGAAGAGCTCCTGAAATCAATACAGGCTCCTTGCCCTTGAGCAGTAGCCATCAGGATGGATAACAACCCCTTTTAGATTTCAGCAGCTCACGCACCAGCTATGCCTGGAGAGCAGGGAGCTGGAGCCAAACTCACAGAAACATGGCCAATCTCTTGCACTGGCCCCCTAAAATTGAGGTTGAGACCACAGCAAGCATTAGTCACCTTCTCTGCTGGAGATAAGACCCAACCCATAGTACCCTTCCAAAGAACTTTCCCCTGATTGCAGTGGACACAGCATGAGCACTTTGCTTCCTTCCTTGCCCTTTAATCCCAATCCTTTGGGGAAGGAAAACAACAAGCTTGTACTTCGCCCTGCTCCAATTGGGACGACAAGTGAGAAAACGGCTTCATCTGCTCCCAGGCACCTCTGGAAGGTGACAGACACGTGCTGCCTGCAGCATCCTCTGTTTAGCATTAAGGTCCAAGCATGACCGTGCACACCCAGCCAAATGAGCCTCCTGGAGCTGCAGGCCCCTATGCCACCTCCTGTAGGGTACACAGCACCCTTGCTTTGTTCCTGACAGAGAAGAAAATCCATGCCTGGAGATGGCTTTCATTCATAATGCTATCATGGGGCTAGCAGCTGGCTCTTCCTGAGCTTGTCCAGACAAGGTTCAACCTGTCACAACTTGTCATATTATAAGTGCAGGAGGCTAGAGCCTAGGATAACAGGATAATAATAGGATAACAAATGCCTCCTCACTGTCTCAGGGGGTTTGGGGACCTATTCTCTGCAGCTTGCAAACCCAAGGTGAGCCAGCCCTACTGTCGTCACTGCCTCTGAGGAGCATTGCTCATCTCGACAAACTTTAAAGCTGCATCCTGACAGACCAAAATAAATCAATCAATAAATAAATCGTCCATCTCGTCTACTGGATTCTGCAGTTTATTTCCTCGGCGCTGATGAAAAATAGTTGGATGCTTAGTAGCTTCATGAGACTAATTATGATAAACGGCCCCATCGCTGCTAATATCCGGACATTAATTCCCAGATGGAGCCGCAGAAAATGTCAGGAATGGAAATGTCAGCTCTGTAAAAGGACCTGGCAGGTATTGAATTGGGGACTGGAACGTCAGCAGAGGAGGGAGTAGGGGGAGATCTGGGAATTAGCAGGATGTCGGTACATATTTGGAAGCTATAATTCCTCTCACTTGGTTGCCCAGCTCCTCCCGGCAATGCCACAACTACAGCTTTCTTCAGATTTTGCCTTCTCTGAGCTCTGCTCCCTGTTCTGAGGCAAAAGATTGGCACTCACTAAGCAGGTGACAATTTCTTTGGGCAGAAGCAGCTCAACCTAAAGCTTCAGGAATCTCCTTCCCACTGAGATCCCCAGAAATGTCACCCGCTCTGCAGGATGGACACAGCAGGAATTCCCTTTACACTGGGTGTGAGGCAGGCAGGCTGAGAGGCAATGAAAGGCCGCACCCAAACTCTGCTCCCATTCTCCTCTGGGTTTCATATCTGCATTCATATTTACATTGCTACAATTACCAGTTGAATACAAAAATATGATGGAAAATAGCAAAAAACTCTACTGGGGGCTTTGTGCTGGTTTTTTGGGTTGTTTGTTTATTTGGAGGGAGTTTGTTTCTGGTTTTTTGTTTGCTTTCCACTAGTTTTTTTTATTTAAAAGAGCTATTTATGGAGAATATTCCTTGCCACGTGAGAGGTACTTCAAGAGTAGATGGACCAGCCAAACAAATGGTATGAATGCCCAACTACTGACAACAATGTGTGAATGATGGCAGGAAGTCAGGCTGGCACCTGGTGCAATAAATCAGCTGATGAACTAGTTCAAGAAACTCTGTTTTGAACCCACTTTAAATCAAAAAATTTTGGGTTGTCCTCTCATGGTATAAAGACATGCGTTGGCTTTGCCACTCTGTTCAGCCTGGTGGCTCAGGCCCTGTTCTGTGCAACATGTAAAACAGTGGTGTTCACATGATGATCTATTCCAGCTTTTGGCACATGCTTTCCAGTGGAAAAATCTGAACAGGTTGGAGATTCCAGTTGTTTATAAGAAAGGCTTTTCACAGGAGTCTGTTGCTGTTTGTCAGCAAAGACTGGAATTTTTGCTCAAAGCCAGATCATTTCAACATTTACCTGCTGAGAGAAAATTTAACATTGAGCCTGATGGGTCTGGTTCAGACTGCAGACTTGAACCAGAACTCTCCACAGCCCTCAGCAAGTTCTCTTGTGGTAGGGAGCCAAAATGCCTCTGTCTCTCAGGAAAAGCTTCAAGTTCCTCTGGAAGCTTCAGGGAAATTTTCCAGCCTTTCTATGAGGAGACAAGTAATGGGGAAGTAGCTGCACCATATTTGCTATGGAGCTACAGAGCTCCAAACCTCCTGTGTATGTTCTGACAGATGATCTGTCATTTGCATGAAATCTGGCCATTGATCTGTTGGAACTTCTGAGGAATTTAAGGATCTAACTCCAGGGGATTTGGGAGCCAGAGGGTGGGATACTTGGGAGCACCTCTGTCACTAACCCTCCCTGGAATCAAGGTGCCTATAAGGTACGTATATGCTCATCTTGGAAAAATCTCCCAACTGACTGGGAGCTTGCTGGCTGACAAGCTCTTTCTGTCAGCAGCCCCATGAAGAACAACAGCATTGCATTTGAGGCAGTTCTGGCCAAATCAGCTGAACCAATTGTGTGGAAATGGCTACTGCAAGCTCTTCTGCCCACCACTGCTGAGATCTCATCACTGAGACTTATCTTCTCCATCCCCACTGCTCCCTGCCTGCTCAAGCTTGGCCCTGGTAATCCTCACTGTCATCTTCCTCCTTCTGGACAGCCCCATGCTTTTTGTGTGTCTTTCTTGAAGCAGTAACCTCTGCCTGCAAATTCCCTGGGGAAGCCTTCTGGCTAGGTTAATGGTGTGATTCCCAATGTGAGAGATTCCATCTCCACTGGAGAGATGCTGTACTGTGGCACAGTGGTGGACATGAAGGATAAAATTAACTAACAAGAATGTCACTATCGGAGTCAAAGTCTCATTCACTTTCTGAAGCAAAAACTGGCTGGAAAGTGCAGAACTTGCAGCTAGAAACTGTTCACTGGTCCCAGCCTGACTGAATTCAAGGAAACAGCCTTGCATTGAGAGCTGTTGAAAGCAGCAAGAATACAATCTGGCTTGATATCACCTCCCTAGAATCAACCTGCCCCTTCAGGAGAAGTGCTGAGGCAACGAGAAGCCAGATCATGTCCTGACTCTGACTGCTTTATGAATTTCTCAGGGTTTTGTGTCTTGGGGTTCGATCTGAGGACTTTCTGTCAAATGTACTGTTAGCATTGTCAACATGTGGTGTTTTACTCTAGATTAATGCTGTATCTTGTGTGTGGGAACACATGTAGGTGTGGAGACAGAGAAATCTAGGGCCTTATTCTCTAGTGGCCTTGTGCTTTAAGGATCATTTACACCTTCAGCAAAATGTGTGTGGGGTGGGTATGGAAACACTGCTAAATCTGATGGGGCCTGCCACCCACGGTAGGGGGTAGGTGCAAGTGATGGAACAAAACAACCAGCACATCATCTCCAAGGTCCACAGAAGTTGGGATTTTTGCTATTTTATTCTTCCTTCCAGCTAAGGGAAGGCTGTTCTCTGTGGAAGCGAGCTTTGGTGTGATATGGAGTTTTCTGGGTTATTGGATTGGGATAGATGCAGGAGAGCCAAATGAGTGAAAAGAAAGGGCAGAGCAGGAAAAGTGGCTCCAACAGCTCAGACCACGTACAAGAAAAGCTGGACTCTTCAGTCAGAAAAGGGCCTCAGAGACAGAATGGGCCACTAGCATGTTTCATATATTTCTCCTCTCCAGTGCTAGCTCACATCTTAACACCAACTGACACTGGTTTGATTCTCAGGTCCAGTAATTGTGTGAAAGGAGAGTTCTCTCCCTCCCTGTGAGTCCAGACTCTGCTAACCTTTGCTCATGCTTTCACTCCAGTGGTGTGACAGGAGACAGGGAGAATGGTGCATCCCTTCTCCCAAAACAGCTCTGCACTAAGGAAAACACTGGGTAAGTCACTGACTAGTATGTTTCAGGAACCTCTTCTTGGAGAAATGTTGTCTTGGGAACTCAGCATCGAATCTGTGGCCTCAAAAGAGCCCATGGTAGAAAAGGAGCATCAAGAAGAACTGTCAGAAGAAAGATAACACTAAACCTTTTGTGCAGACTCAGACAGGGACAGGATCTCAGCTCAGACTGATACAAGAAGGGGAAAGCACAGAGGTGCTCAGCTGTGCCAACCATCACCACTGCCACTTTGAACCTGCCCTTTGCAAATGGGTAGGTAGCACATTCCCCTGTCTGGTCTTCCTGGGCTAAAGGAGCACCCATGGAAGCAAGACATAGTGCCAGCACATCCTGCTGCAACAGCTGGGAGCAAGGCTCTGGAGTACCAGAAAGGCCTTTCAAGGCAGGTCAGGGAATGGATCAGACATGGCAGCACACGGAGAGCAGGTGGCTCACACACCTGTTTGCTTTATGTTCTGGCCTGGTGGGTTTGTGAAGGCCCAGCCAGTCAAATCAGTGGGGCTTTCACCTCCTGACTTGCTGAAGCATTTTGTGATGAACTTTGAAAGCCTAGTCCAAAATGAAGCCCAGCTGACCACAGGAAGAGCAAGACCTGCAGTGAATCCCAGCCCAGGGGGGATGAAGCCAGCATGAAACGGATGCATAATTTTCCTATGCAAAGGGCAAAGGGGCTCCACTATTGTTTCCCCTCAATCATCCCAGAGAAGCCATCTGGGATGTGACTCCAGGGAACTCCAGCAAGGGCTGTAATTATATCAAACATAATTGAGGCAAGCCAGCAGTGCTCCTTACTTAAGTAAAACGATGAGGCCAGCAATATGACAGAGGACATACACCTGGGAGTTTCTCCAGCATCTGCTGCTTTCAGTGGGGCTGGGTGCAGTTCAGCATGGAGTGCAAATCCACCCAGAAACCTCCTTGCTGCATGGGGATGATCCATGTGAACACCTTGGCAGCAGCTGAGCATTGCTGTGAGGAAGCTTGCTTATCTGGAGAGGCTTGTGTTTCTTCTCTGAGGCTCTGTCTGCCCCACCTTTCTCTGTCCAAACCTCACATCCCCTCACTTGCAAATTTTTGGATGGCACAGATGCATCACCACCCCTGACTAGCAGGCCCTTTAGCCCTGGCAGATACCCAGGCAGGGAGAGGAACCAGTGCTCTTGGCCTGGGCTCTGCTGCCTCCCTATGGCATGCCCCCCATCCTGGTGCCTCTTTGCCTAATTCTCTGGCCCTCCACCCCCAAGGCCTAGTGGACATCCCTTGGGCCAGCCTGTCAGCTGTGTTGTCCTGCTCCTCTGGCCCTGCTTTCTAGGGCTTGTGCCTCTCCCAGGTGCACAGCTGGGAAGCAGCAGGACTTGCTGTCAGCCAGGCCAGCAGGCATTGGTGTCTCAAAAGAGCTATGAAGCAGCCCTTGCCCACCCACTTGCCACAGCTCTCCTCCTTCAGGAGCCTCCACTCATCTCCTGTTTTCATCCTTTCCTCCTCCTCTGCCCTTTGTATTCCTTCACAGCAGATCTCTTATGGCTTGGGGTTTTTCTCTTTAAATCTTTTCCTCTCTGCTTTTCCACCTCCTTCCTCTCCCCCAAAATAATCCAAACCTCTTCTTCCTCACTCCCCCCCTTCCCCACCATTCTGTCTGTGGGGGACCAGCTTGTTAGGGCCTGTTCAACGGGACTCAATGCCACTTTTCCTTCTGCAGGGATGACGTTCTCCAGGGAAAGTAGTTCCTCATCCCCACCCAACATGATCTTTTAGCTCAAGACTTTCATGGGTACACAAGGTTGATTTAAACAAGCCAAGCTGCAGCTCTACATCAGCACCCTGCCTGCCTCCACTCGTTTTGGGATGGGGGAAGGGTCTGCGGGACCTTCCTGGTCAGTGGCCAGCAGGGTTAGCAGCCAGCTGGTGTGGAAGGTGGCACTGGGACAGCAGTTACCCAGCCCCTCGCCTCCCTCGCACGGGGACTGGGGGCTGTCCCCAGTGGCACTCGGCAGCTCCTTGCTGGGATGCCGAGCACCCGCACCCTGGGGCTGGCAGCCCTGCAAGGCACGGGTTGGTAGCGGCTCGGTGGCACTGCTCCACTGCCTCTGGTGGCATATCCGCATTTGCCCCAGAGTGGTGACTCAGTGGTGACTCTGAAGTAGCAGGGGCGGCTCTGTGGGGACCCCGCGGTGGCTGGCAACTCAAAGACACCAGTGGCAACTCCGTAGTGGTGACTCAGGTTGCTCCAGGGGCTCTGCGGCGGCAGCTGAAGCGGCACCGGGAGCTTTGCGGTGTCCCCGCGGTGCCTCGGTGGCGGCTCTGAGGCGGCAGCGGGGGCGCTGCACAGTCCCGCGCTGGCAGCTGCACGTTGGGGCAGACCTCGCTTCCCCAGGAGGGCGCTCCCCCCCGGCTCGGGCGTGGCGTTGTCGGGCCCGCGCTGCCCCGCGCCTCCTCCGGAGCAGCCCAACGGCCCGCGCCGGGGGGAGCCGCAGTCTTCAGCAGCAGCTTTCTGCCCGCCCCTGCTCCCGTGGCAACGCGTGCGGCGTCGGGGCGGACTCGGGTCGGTCGGGGCGGACTCGGGTCGGTCGGTGCGTACCGCCCGCAGGCAGGGCCGGTCAGGGCCCCGCCGGCTCTCGGACCGGGGCTGGGGCTGCGGGCTCCGAGGAGGGGTTCGGGGGCTGGGGCGGGCCTCGCCGGGCTGGGCCGGGAGGGCAGACGGGCGCGCAGGTGTGAATCATGAGGGAGTCCCCTCGTGCTTTCAGGACGCTGGAAGTGGCGGGCACGGCCAAGATTCCTCGGAGCATTGGGAGTGGGGTGTCCCCCGCCGCTGGTGCGCAGGGTGGGCGCCGGGAGCTGCTCCTGGTGCTGCCCCATCTCCACACGTCGCACGTTAATAGCCCCTGGGCTGCTCCTCCCGCACCCCGGGGTCTTTCAGAAATGAAACCAACAGCGGCGTTTGTTTCATCCGTGTTGTGCTTCGTAAATGACAGCGACCTTGTTGGAGTCACGGTGTAAATGCTTGGCGGGGTGTCCTGCGGCGCCCACCGTGGCTGTAACCCCAGGCCGAGCCGCTGGGCCCCGAGCGTAACGAGCGCCACCGGCCGCCACCCGCCTGTGCTGCTCCCCCCGGGCCGGGTGGTGCTTGCGTGGTGCTTTCCCGTGGAGAAAAGAATGCGTTTACAAACCCCGAGGAAAATCAATTTTAAAACTCTGCAAATTGTTGGAGGGAATGGGCTGCTATAAAACTCGAAATTACCTTCAACTCTCTTTTTAAAGTAGAAGGGATTTGAAGTACGGGATAATGTTTAAAGCAGTTTGTTGAGAGCGCATCACCTTGTCTGAGCTTATATAGTATGGCTTAAATTATAGGAGGAAGGAATTTCTGCATGTTGGTGTCCAGATGGTCTAGTAGCTGGGGTTCTGGCTATGCACAGATAAATAGATTTTAGATAAATACTAGATTTCAGTCTGCAGTTTTGCTTAGGGGTTAGATGATATTTAAAGAGCTATTCTCTAGTTCTGTTGCAATTTTTAGCCATTTTAAACCTTACTTGAAAGAAAAGAGTCCCATTTTGTCAAAGCTTTGGATCAAAGAATTGAAGTAGAGGCAACAGATCAGAAAGCTCATACCAGACGTTGAGCAAGACACGTGGGAGTTTGACTTCTTGGATGTGTAAAGCCTGGATTTACCGAGAAATTGTAATTATAGTTTTGCCACAATGACACAAAGATGCTGTAGCTAATGTTGTGTCAGCAGTGCCATAAGAATATGCTCTCACTTTGAATAGTTCAATTTAGCATAATACATTCTACCTGGTATATCTAGGAAACATGCTGTTCAGGTGTGAGGGAGCATGACTAAACTAATGCAGAGAGAGGTGTCTCAGCACTCGGGAAAAGGTTTTATAGCTAAAGCTGGGACAGCTTGGTGCCAGCCAGGTGTTTGCCAGTGAAGAACAGGAAGGTGCTCCCAGGTGTGCAAGGAGGGGAGAAAGGTTACTGAGGAGGGCAGAGAAGCTGATTTCAGGAAGACATCTCACTTATTTGCGATGAGCTGGGCTCTTATTTCCTCCACCTTTGTGCCTCTCCTTGTCAAAGGAGAGCTTCAGTCCTGAGGAAGGTGCTACCAGTAGGAAAGGACTGAAGGCTGTGAATGTGGCAGGTATCCAGCCTCCTGCCCCCAGAATGTAACGGGGCACTGGGCAGTTCCACTGCTCTTCATCAGGATCCCTTGGACAACCAAGGAATCCTTGAGCACAAGCTGTGTGGAAGCATCAGCAGTTGCTATAGCAGAGCCGGCTGAAAGCTTGAGCTGCCATTGTGTGCTTACTGCGGGATGGAACGTGTTCTCTCCCTGGAAATCCATGCCAAGCTCTGCTGCCCAGCGATGAGGGTCTGGGGTCACCCCTGGATGGAGGGAGGGAAGGGCAACCCTAGATCTGCATGCTGCACATTCTTTCAGTGGTGTGGAAAGGCAGTTGGTGTTGGAAGCTTGGAAAGAGGGAACTGCTCTGCAGTAAACTTCTTGTCTCAGCAGTTAGGCTGAGTAAAAGAGAGAGGGTCTCTTCTCATCTTTGGAGCCTGGAGACCATTCCTGAGAGGTGGATGGGACCAGCCAAACCACCCAGTTGGAGGCTAGCACTGAAGCGAGCTCCCCACCATGCTCTGGGAAACCTTGTCGGAAAACACAGACACATCCCAGCAGCTGGGGTGGCAGGAGAGTAGGATTCCCTTTGTGCTTAGCAGTTCTCCCATATCCACATCAGCTTTAGTGCTCTCAGACAAGCTGTGTTACTGATTTGTTTGGGGAATTGCTGGAAAAACTTTGGATGCCTGGTTTTGTTCTTTATTTTAAGTGGTGTGTGTCAGCATCTTTTGCAATTGCAAACACAGGGACCTTCCCTCTGTGCAGCTGGGAGAGCATGACGGATGTTTCTGATCTGACCCTGAGTAAGGGTTGGTTTTATTTTGACATAAGTGCTCAGGACAGACTTTACAGAGGTGTGAGTACACCACGAACAAAGTAGCAAAGAATTAAGGCCTGCTGTTGGCTGGCTTGGTACACTTTTCCCCAGTTATGGAAACTTGTCCATCATGGGCAGCAGCCACATTATTTTGGTTCTAGGCAGAGATTGCGGATCCTGCTAAATTGAGAATGGGTTCAGTCACTCACCCCTAGGAAAGGTTCAGATGAACCTTGTGTCTTGGAGCTGGCATCTTTAATTGGGTGGTTTTAGGATTCTAGTGGTAAGAGGCAAAAGTACAGCAAGTCATGTTGGCACGTTGGCCCTGCTCCCAAGGAGAGGATGCTCAGGTGACACATCAGGAGAGGCACTGCAGGGTCGTTCCGCCTTGCTGCTGTTCTCCAAGCCAGTGCAGCAGGCACAAAAGAGTCCAGCAGTGATTCATCAGGAATCCTTGGATCTTGGCTGATTCCAATCAGTCCTGCTGGGCTGCTAAAATAGATATGGCCAGAGCATAAAATAGCTAATAAAAACAAAATCCTCCATGGAAAATTCATTCTTCAGGGTGTGAGGTTTCAGTTGCCATGCCAAAGCAAAGCTGAGAGGAGAGAGGTTTGAGATTTTCTAGGTTGAAGGAGGGGAGGGGGTATTATTGATCTCATCTCCCAGGTCTTTCCAATCTGTTAGTTTACTCCATTTCACTTAAAAGATTCGCATCATGGTAACCTTGATTTATTATCTGATTTCTTTTTTGATTCAGCCTCTCAAAATTGTGCACTGGCTTGAACCTGCAGTAATAAACCAGCACAGTGATTCTCTCTTATCTCCGACATGCATGTAATGCTTTCTCTGCTGTACCTGATTCATTCTCACAGGCAGGGAGCAAGGTGAAATTTTGAGAAGATTGCCCTCTCTCATCAAGAGTATAGGGTGAGCGGAGTTTTCACTCCATTCTAGAGCAGAGCAGAGAGGGCATGGGAACCTGTGGTGTTGTTTCCAGGTCAGGATGAGACTCCATACAAGTACCGTGCCAGCTGTGGCCTTCAAGACCAGGCAAGTCTTTCCAGCACTTAGCCGTGGGAAGCTGGAAGACTCCTACTGCAGAGGCTTGGCTACCAGAAGTAAGAAAAGTCCCAGCAAGGGCGCGGGAGACAAACCACTAGTCAGGTAGGGCTGGATAAGGAGTCTGTGTCTAGGCCTGAGCAGGAATTGATCAGTAAGCTGTATTGGCCTCAGAGTACCTTTGAGAGACACCATGGAGAGCTTTGACTCATAATTCACAGGAATAAGCTACACAGGTATGTGTACATAATTATATCAGTGCATGTGTGTGCAGGCTGGAGGGGTTTGTGTCACTTTAGCTGTTCTAATTAGTTGCAATAGTCATCCCTCTATTTAGAGTAGCCTAAAATCAAGGGTTGCATTATCCTCTTGCCAGAAGTCTGAGAGCTGTTCTTAATTGGTATCTCTCAGTGCACAAAGGTTTTTATAAGATAAAGTTGTACAGCTGTGAGATTTGCCTGGACTTGCATCTCCCAAGGTGGAAGAGCAGAAATTACTTGCGAGCTGAGCAAAAATATCCCCTGCAGGAAGAAGAAGAGGGGAGCTTCTGGCTGTATTTTAATATGTGTTAGGTGATGCTTAAACATCTGTCATGAATTATTTAAATGAAAGAGGCAGACTTACACCTGGGAGTAGCTGTGTTGGTATCCTAAGCTGTAGCCTACTCCCACTGGGCTCAAGTGTGACAAGGTTTTTAAGGGATTTGGGTGCAGCAAAAATAGTACTTCTCTTGTAGTCCCAGTTTACTCAAATTCTCCTGGCAGCCTTTTGAATGCTGCCACAGATCCGGGAAGCCCCTGCTGCTTAAGGAAAGCAGCTTTTCTTGTGTATGCTGCTGGTTTTCCCACTCCAAAACCCATCTGGAATAATAAAGTGATCTCTTTCTCCAGGGTTAGTGAGCCATTGAGGCAGCCACGTGAGTCTGATGGCCCCCAGGCCGTGAATGCAGCAGTTGGTACCAAATCAGGGGATCGAACCTTCCATGTTATGCACTCATCGTAGCAAGTCAAGGATATCCAGCACTGTGGGAGGGTGTGGAGGAGTGCCAAGGATACAGTGTGTGACAGCCTCAATGTCTTTCCACTCATTGTAAGCCCAGGGTTACGTCACAGCATTGTTCTCTTGAGAAGATGGAGAAAGCAAGGAAGGAATTGAGGAATTTTGTGGGCAGGAGCCATCCCAGTACCAGCAAAGAGGCTTCTGCTGATGTCCCTGCTCCAGGAGCCTCCAGTAGTTCAAGGGTAAGTTCAAAGAGCAGTCCTTTCTGCAGCACTGTCCTGAAAGGAAAAGACTGATGATACAGCTGGTGTGGACATACATAGCTTTTACCCCAGGCCCTAGCCCTTCCTTTGCTCCGAGGCCTTTGTGCAAGACCTTGACCTTTACCAAGTGAAGCTGTAAGGCTCATCCTGGTCGGAGTTGTGCTGCCTTCCTCCGTAGCCAGTGACAGCACTGTCACGATTGCCAGGGATTGAGATGCCAGTATGACAGGGCAGGGTTGTGGTTGTGACTGTAGGTGATATTTGGTTAGTAAAACCCTAATGACTGGCTACCTAATCAGCCCATAGTCAACATCCTAAGCTGACCTCAGGCCATGTGCTGCTGAGAGATCCCCTGTCCCTGTGCACTGGGCTGAACTTCTCAGGTATTTGTGTCTCTGAGCCTTTTCTGACCATTACTCACAGTCTCAGTTGTCCCTAAAGATCTGGTAAAGTCAGTCTTACAGTCACACTTTCTCTCTGTACCTCTATGATCCCTACTCACACTATGCCACGACTGTGCTCTGACACTTCCATCACATTCCAGGCTGCTTCTGCTGGCCCCCATGTGTCCCAGTCTTTGGTGAACCAGGCAGACCAGGAGCACCACACCCCTCAAGGTAAATACATTGAGAGGGAACGAGGTGAGGCAGGAAACTGGGCCATAACTGTTAAGGTTGCCTATAGTGGGATACCCTATAATGTTGCCTATGCTGGGAATTGGGCTGCTGCTTCTGGGTTCATTCTCTGCTTTCATTTTCAGTGCTTAGGAGTGGTGCTGAGCTGCTTGATTATCCCGTGAAAAGAGGGGTGCAGCAAAGTGGTCTGAGTGGGTGGTAAAACCATGCTTCCTTTTCTCCTGGATAGATCTACTTCCCCCAGGGTTCAGGGTGCACTGTGCTGGTACCTGTGGGAGTTCTGGTCTTGCTGCCAGGAGAACACTGAATTTGCATGTGTTCTTACTGTGTATGCAGCCAGCAGTGTCCCTTTCCTGTGAAAATCATAGAATATCCTGAGTTAGAAGGGACCCACAAGGATCATCAAGTTAAACTGCTGGCCCTGGACATGACAACCCTAAAAATGGGACCTGCCTGTGAAAGCTGTATTCAGGATTTAGGTATAGCCAAAATCATGGTCTTCCCTCTTTTATTTATTTATTCTGCACCCAGCTGCATCCCAGAGCAGATTGTCTCCCTAGATGCAAGGGCTCTCTGTGTGTACAGAGCTGTTGGTGCCACCTGCTTACAAGAACTTGTGTCATGGATGCTCAAATATAGGAACAGAGAATGGTTGAAGGTTTGCCAGCACTCTCCTGTCCCTTAAAGCACCCCTGGGGATATGGATCATAGACTGGCAGTGGGTGGGAAGAAAGTGTGTGTGTGAGAGGATTTTAGAGAAAGATGGGAACTGTATATACCACCTTCCTGTGCTTAGATGTGACATTTATTTTCATGAGTGAGGACAAATGACTGCTTCCTCAAGTGAATCTTGACAAGCTAGACTCATCTTTAACAAGTGAAGACAGAACTCTATTTATGATCTGCTGTTTCTTCAAGGGGGAAGAAGCCATCAGGTTGGAAATGTAAATGCAAATGAAACACTAAGTATTGACATAAATAGTTGATAGTGCACAAAGTGCCATAATGGATGGTGCCATGGATTTGGCAACAGTGAAGTGACTAAATTGGAACAGCTGTGCTCCTTGACAACAAATACAAATCAGGGCCATTCTGTAAAGACCCCAAGCAAGAGATGTGCATGAGGCTAAAGAGCTGCATTTTAGAGATTCTTCAAAATTACATTATGGACCATGCAAGTCTTTAAGAGCACATTCATGCCAGGCTAGCTGCCCTTCCCAAGGAAGGGGAGTAAGAGAGAGGAGCCAGTTAGTGCCTATTTCCTTTAGTCTCTAAGCAGACAATGTAAAGCTATAAGGGTTGAGTCAAAGGCCATTTAAGAGGGACAAGGGAATGACCTTTTAGAGGACCCTTCCTGTACTTAACCATCCTGAAACATTTAGCATTATTGGCTGTTCTGCACAATTGCTTTGAAATCAAGGGTCACATCCATGACTCCAGAAGCACATACAACACAGTGAACAATTGGGTTCAAGGCTTGACATTCAAAATACCCAATTCCAAACCAGAACCTTAAGGTTCTCCTTGATGGAGTGTGAAAGTTCATCAAAGGAAAATCTCTCTCTCCACTAAAATCTAATTTTAGTTCAATGCTTAGCTCTGTCTAGGGAATAGTGCTTTTTAAAGCTTGCATGCAATTACTTAATTTAGGTTAAGCTTCAAATTCCCAGTTTGCTGCTGTTCTATTATTTGCCACTTGTTTAGCAACATAAACAGTTTGGTTTATTTGTGGTGTAAATGACATGGTTTAATTTATGCCAGTTCTTGGAAATGTGTACTTTTTGCTTAGTCCAAATTTCTGTTGAAAACTTTTGCCAAATGGTGAGATTGTTGGCTGCTTAAATAAATTTTTTCTCACACCGTTGCTGATGTGAGTGGGTGGTTTGACTGAGCAAAAGCTGAGAAGCGAGGAGTTTGTCCCAAGGTGTGAATAGGCACTTCAGGAGACAAAGACCACCTTCAAAGGTGACCTGCAGCTTCTTCTCCCCCGTAATATTCATAAACCCTTTATCACCACCTTGACCAAGCTCCTCCCAGCTATGACTGACTCTTGGTCTCAGGGCCCCCCAGAGAGGCAGAGGGATCACATCCCTTTCTGAGGGTGATGGAAGCTGTGCCCTAGAGACAGTAACTTAACCACTATTGTGTAGAGAGCCCGTAGCAAAGCTGGAAACAAAACAGAGCTCCTTAGAGCCTGGTCAGTGCCCTGGCTCCCAAAAATCTGCATGACAGTAATTCTCAGTGGAGGTTTCTTCTATGCCATCACTTTGATACTGGAAAACCATAATCCCATATTGTCACAGGGAAAAAAGGTCATTCTTTCTGTTTCTAATTTGGTGTCTGCTTGATTTCTGTTACAAATCTAGTGAAGTGCCTTCTGCAGGCAACCAAGTAGACAGCAGAGTCCTCCTTTGTGTGTGAATGTAAAACAAAGTGATGCCTGGTGGTTTCAGATGTGTTTTTCTTTGTCTCAGCCTCAAAATTCAAGACGCCTGAGAACTTTAAAAGTCTCCTGGATAAGCAAGTGGTTGGGCCATCCACTGAGGACCTCACTGAGTCAGATTTCCCTGTACAATCATTTAAGCCCAAAGTGCAGATGCCTTTCAAACGGCTTCCAGGGCAAAACCCTCGGAAGGTTGAAGTAGAGAGGTAAGTAACCAGAAGATGGCTAGAGGGATCATTGTGGAATGGACACAGCAGATTAGGATGTTGATTTTTGATTTCAAGGCATAACATGTCAAAAATCCTTAAGAAAACCTTATCCTGTAAGGCAATGGTCTCCAAAGTGGAGTGTCCATGCATTGTAGAGGGTGCAAAAGACAATTCACTGGAATATGGAAGAAATCATTGCTTTAAAATAGTGTTTATGTCATCTTTTTGTCATTCTTTTTTAATGTCTGGTTTTTTGTATGCTCTATAATGCATTAGTACCGTAATACATGTATATAATTTATAGATTGGAGTAACTGATCATTCTAGGTCACTTCCACTGAATTATTTTGTGCTATAAATGAAGAAATAGACATGGATGCAATGTGTACTAAAAATGTTTTTAGGGATAGGGGTGCACTGTAAAAAAGTGGACTCGTAGGCATGGGAATGCTTATAGGCACATTAAGTGGTTATTTCCTCTTCTGATGTGAACCAGGAGGAGACGGCTGTATCTCACCTTTGATATTGCTGAGCTCTTGGCCAGCAGGGGGATAGACTCCAATCAGCTGATGCCAAGGCACTATGACCCTGAAAATATGCCACCTATTGAGGAGACAAAAGATTCTGTGTTTCCAATCTACCTCCCATTACAGGTAGGAAAGAGAGCACGTTTGGTGCTTGTGATCTGTCTCATTGCTTATACTGTAGGAGATTTCTGAGGACACTTAGCCAGTATTGGCACAACAAGCAACAAAACAAGGAAATGCTTTGGAGCTGGCTCAGGCACCGAAGGGTCTCTACAAGATGCTGAGTATCTTCTGCAGGGTGCCCACAACTTCTGTCAAAACTAATAGTCCTTGAGAGTGCTCCTCACTGGCCTTTGGGTGTCCAAAGGAAAGGTGTCTCATGTTTCCTTCTGAATGCAGTAGTCAGCAGTATTGCTGCAGGAAACCTCTCCAGATGTTGGTCTGTTCTCCCTAGGAAAGGGTTGGAGGTATAGATACTGCTGTCTGGGAGAAAATTCTCAACCAAAGATCAGCACAGCTTTTGCACCAGGACTGAATTCCATATTTTGTAGCCCATTTATGAACTGCATGTTAATGTTTTCCTCTCATGAAATTTTTTATTGGGTGTTTTCTTGTTTCTGAAGTAAATCTTAATTTCACTCATGTCCGTGCTTTTTAGGTATTTGACAATGATGAATTTGACTGTCGAACTCCCGAAGAGTGGATCTCGCTAGGACTGGAGCCAGGATCTTCTGATAGAAAGCCAGTGCCTGGAAAAGCACTTTTGCCTACAGATGATGTACTTGGACATGGTAAAACTTGAATCAGTTACTGCTCAAGCAGGGCAACACTAACAGTAACAGGCCCTTTCAGGAGAAGGGAACATACAGATTCTGATGAGTGTAGCTCTGAATAGCTGAAAAGCCATATCTCATTTTGACCAGGCTCAGGCAGTCAAGGAGATCTCACTGACTGTCAGTCCTGCCCTGGACCATTTCCACTTTTTTAGAAGTTGCCTTTGCCTTTTGACTTTCTGTCAGCACAGACAAAATTTCTCTTTATTGGTGTGTAGCTATCTTCATGGAGTTAAGTAACTTGCACACAGTATGTTCTGCCTGGATTTCACTGGAAGTGCAGGATCAGAAGATGAGTTCAGACGACAGTGAACGTACAAGTAGTAAACCTGGGCCCATCATGTGGAGCCTTCTCAATAAGAAGGCATTACTAGGTACAGTTGTACTTATGTCCAGCTGTGGCTGGACATATTAACACTGCAACTCATATTAACACATCTGCAGTAGCTTTAAAGCATGAGAACTGGCATCTACAGCTCTGGAGCAGCCTCCAGAGGCTTGTCTGTCTGCAAAACTGAAACATAAAACATAAGCTCTGTGTATCCTTGGGCAGCCAGCATGTCATAGCTGAGTTCTGCTTGCAGCTGGCTTTGGGAACACCACACCTGATCACTCCTCAGGTTGAATAGACAGCATAATGCTGTCCTGCCTTGTATCCATATTGATATCAATATAGATACATATCTGTCTGGTGTGTGCAAAACATTGAAAATTCTAAGCTGTAAGACCTACGTTCATTATTGATTTGGTCACAGCAGAAACTCTGTGAGATTGATTGAGATTCAGACGAGCAAATGGATTTGATGTGGTATCACCACTCAGATCAGGAAAGTCCATTTGCTGTATGTAGCCTCCAGGAGAATGGACTAACCCTGTGTTATTCCTTGGCTCTCTCAGAGGACCCCAAAAGCCAGGAGTTGATCTACGAGTGGATTGATGTTGGTGTTCTGGATTATGACAAGGAGACAGACCTCTACTTGGTCCATAAAACAGATAAGAAAGGTCTGGTGCGTGATCAAGAAGGGAGACCCATCCTTAATGGAGGAGTAACTCCAGAAGGTGTGTTTCAAATAAGGGCTTTTGGGACCTATCATATAGTCTGAGAGCCAGTTCATTACCCGTGCTTGTCCTAGCTGGAGATGGGAAGGACACCAAGAAGTCACTTAATCCCTTTCACTGTTATCTCTCTTGATATGTGTCTGTTTACCTTGTCTGAAAAAACCTCCAGGGAAGAGAACTCCGCATCTTCATTTGACCCCATTTGAGGTTTTCCCTTTGGAGACACCTCTCTTTTTATTCCTTCTCCCATCCTTCCTGCCTTCAGGAAAAGTAAATTATTGGTCTTTCTGGGTCAATGCCATTTTGAAAGGGAATTGGACAGATTAAAATGAAGTACCTTCTCTTGAAAGGTTTGGAGATGCTCCTTATCTTTGCTGTCCTCAGCTTTGGTCCCTCATTTTGATCTCCTGCAAGCAGCCCAATTATCCTGTCTATCAAAAAGCTGCTGTCAGCGCTGCAAGCCGTTCTGAGTTTTGTTTTCCCTGCAGACTCTTGTAAGCTGTACTTTTCTTTCCCAGGAAGAGCTCCGTTGTTGCCGTGTCAGTACTGGGTGCCACGCGTTTGCCTGCAGTTCCTGGCCGAGGATCCCCAGGTGTTTGCGGAGCGCGTGGCCTCTGCCGACAGCCTGCGCAAGAAGACACAGGGGCTGCTCATGTACCACTTCTACGTGGACTGCATGCCCACAGAGGGGCAGGATTCCATCACTGAGAAAAGCCTGAGGAGGATGAAGCGCTTGGCCATGCAGACTCCCAGACTGAAGGATGAGAAGAGGTAAAGCATCATGTACATGTCTGGGGGCTCAGCCTTCAGTCTTGTGGAACTTCATGGGGCTACAAAACAAGTGTCAGTGGAGGCAGATCTTGAGCAGTCACCTCACAGACCATGGATCTCACCTGCCTTCCATTCTCTGCATAAGCACACCACTGTTGCCCAGAGTGGCATCAGCGTAGGCAAATGGCAGCCCCAGGGACACGTGTACAGGATGGGTGGTCTGTCAGTGTTCCCAGCTGAAGCAGTTCCATATGCAGATCCACCAAGCCATGCCCACGCCTGCAGTTAAGTGGCTTTCAACAACAAGAAGGTTGACAAAAATGGCATGGCTGACCTTGCTGTCTCCCTGTGCTTTTGAGGAGCAGATCAGTCATTGCTGTACTGATCTGCAGACCACCTATTGTCTCCAGAGACCTGGATGTTGTCTGCTGATGACCCTTCTACCTATTAACAGCTGCTAAAACAAATCAAAAGAAGATCTGCACAGGGGGAGGCAAACAGAACAGGAGATCTCCACCTGGATATAATGGAGTATCTCTTTGTGATGCAGTTCATATTTAAATGTCCCTGGGCTGATAAATCATGAGCCACTGCTGGTGTTGCTGGGAATCAGCCGTGACTGATTGCCTTGCTTAGAAATAGGAAGGTGTGAGGAGCTGCATGGTCTGCTGGCCTGAACTGGAAAGTAGGAGAGTAATTAGTCTCTGTGAGCAGTTATATAGGGATAAAGAAAAGTACTCTGCCTGCTTGAGGTAAAGGATGATGATTTCCTAAGGTAACTGGAGCGGGGTTTCAGCACTTACGTGAGTATTCTGGCTGAGAAAATGGACAACAAGAGGTGTTCGGCAGGAGCCCAGCTTGTATAGCCCAACTTTTCCAGAACTGCCAGCTACTTTCTTTAGTTTGTGGTTATTTCTCCTTCCTTCTGTAATGTTTTTACCAAGTGGAGATGTTGCTTTGAACTGAAAAGACACTTACAAAGGCTACAGTCCTAGTCCTCACTCCCTGCTTGCCTCTATCATTAAAAGTCCAGTTGATACCTTTGCTGGCTCCTTCATTGTCTGCACAATTCTCCTGATGTGTTTAGTGGTAGGTGGGCTTCGGGGTTAGCAAATTTTGGGGGGAGGGAGAGAGGGGTGGAGTTAGCAGTAAAGCGACAGACATACATGTGCTCAAACGCCATGGGTTCTCAGTGTTACTGTGTCTTGTAACAGCATGTTAGACTATATGAGCAGCCTGGAGAAGGAAGTGAAATTAGACTATAAACACATCATGAACAGGATCAGCTTTGACAGAGTCATCGCTTCCAAACCCCAGATGTTTTCTTATGTTACCCTGCCAGACAAAGAGGAGAAGGAAGCACCAGAAAAAGGTAGGGGACACAGTGAAGCAGTTTGCATTCAATGTGGTTACCTCTTGTCTTTGACAGGATTTGTGGTTTGCTGTAGGAACTCTCAGGTTCATAGTAATGATTAGAGCTCACAAGGGACAGCAACAGGAGATTATGTGAGACTTCTGAGTATGTCTCCTCTTTTTTAGGGTGTATTTGCATGTTCATGTTACCTCAGCATAATACAATAGAACTCATCAGCTAAGCTGCAGCAACTCTGCAAGTGTACCCTTAATGGCACCAAATGTTCGGCAGTATGATTAACTTACCACTCTGCTGGGGCTGACTGCCTTGCCTTTGCTGTGCCCAGCTGGGAAATGCCTCAGGTGTGGAAGAGGGCTCAGGCTCCTTTAGAGTCCCAAACAGGAGGAAAATGGCCCCAGTAAAAGATGGGGAGGGGAGAGTGTATTTTGTGCACTTCAATCTTCCAAAGGCAGGAAGGCCTTGAGGTGCTTCACAAGTGGCCTCTCACAGATGAGATGACTCAACTGTGCCTTGGAGCCTCAGTGGGAAGTTTCTTCAGTTCCAATGTCCTTTCTCATGGAAACTTCACGAGCCTTGGGAAGGTCAGGCTCCAAGACAACACCTCAGCCCCTAATGGGAGGCTGCAGATGGTCTCTGCTGCAGAGCAGAGACTCTCATCCAGCCCTGTTGAAGCTGCTGCATGATATTGCCTGTGCATTAGAGCAGAGTCCTTTTCACAAGTGCTTCCCAAAGGAACCTATATTCTAAAAACAGAAGTTGAAATGGATGTTGCAAGCAATGACATTATTTCTTTTTTTGGTGATAGGGCTTGTCTCTGTCCCAGACTATCCTTTTCATAAACAACAGAGAGAATTCAACTTAGTCTCCCTCCTGACCAGGCCAGATGTCATCCATCTCCTTGCACAGGTACAAGAGGAGTGCAACAAGGCAGCTGTCATGTCTCTGTTTAACACAACCTTAACCAAACTTGTCTCTCTGGAGGAATTTGAAGAGATCCAGACTCAGACCTTCACTCAGGTGAGCAGAGGAGGTGTGAGGGATGAACACATGGAGCAGCCAGCAGTGGTGTCAGTGTGTATTAGACAGATGCAGCAGCTGCAGATTGATTTTCTGGAAACTGATGAGCTGTCGAAGGAGACATCATGTGTGGGGGGAGGAGGAATTTGCATGTGCCTGTCATATTTATCAGGATATGGGAAGAATGGGCTGAAAGAGTCATAGTCCCCTGGCTAGGATCAGCCAATGCTGACCATGCTCTTAGTCATGTTTTAAACAAGTGACCATATAGGGCTGCAGCCCCTCTTTCCTCCACCCGGTTTATACACAAATAGGAGTCCTGGTTGGCACTCAAAAGTTGTTGGTTTTTTTTTTTTTTTTTTTTTTTTTTTTTTTTTTTTTTTTTTTTTTTTTTTTTTTCTTTTCCCTTTTATTTCTTTTTCTTTATTTCCCCATCTGTCAAGGTGCAAGGGACAAGATCCTTGATTCCTCCTGAAACACTCATGGGGATAATGCTTTTCTTTCTCTATGTTCTTTATATACTTAATTAAATTATTCTGCTTGCAATGCCAATAGAGTAGGATAAAAATTTGCAGCTCTGTGGTAATTCCCACCAGAGGATCTTCATGTCCTCTGATTGAGGGCAGCACGTTGCACCCTGGATGTGGCCACATGGAGTAGCTTGCACAGGGTTGCACACTAAATCAGTGGCAGAGAATGTGCTGGTCCTTCCCAGTCCCATGCTGTTTCAGCTAGGCAGTGTTGTCATCCACTCAGTGACTAAGGTTCTTTTATTACACACAAACAGCAAGCTGCCTGTGGAGCAGAAGTGACACTTGGTGGTATTTTAATAAATTAAAATACTGCAAACTACTGCTGCCCTTGGCTTCTTCTGCTCTTTCTTCTCACTTGTCAAGAGAAGACAACATTCTGTCCTTTATGTGCTCATCATACTGTCTACACAACTTTTTGTGAGGGACCCTGACACAGGCAGCTCCAGGGATACCACTCTATAGGAAAAAAAAAAAAAAAAAGGAAGCACTGTGAATAAAACAGAGAATAGAGCACTCCCACTTTTTAATATCAGGCTTTCTTTTTGTGGGTCTTTTGTCAGTGCAGGAGATATATGACCAGGTTCAGATGCCACATGTGGGGGAGGGGGATTTGAGAGCTACTTTTAGCTACCACAGCTCTGAGACAAGTTTCCTTTCACAGCAGAGAAAGGTCCAACAGCCCCAGTTAGTAGCTCACCTTGCCATATTGTTTTCCCATCAGCCTTTGGAGGATTACTCAGCTTGGTTTTTCTCTTTGCCCTAGGTTCAGGAGTTTCTCAAGGATACTTGGATTGATACCATAACTACTGTGATTAAGAGCAGCCTTATAGATGCAGACAAATGGTTCAGCCTGGAGGAGAGTGACTGGGATGCCTACCAGAGGTCCAAGCTGTGTAAGCTGATGGAGCGCATCAGATTCATGCTTCAGGACTCTCTGCGGTACCTGGTCCAGAACTCGCTCATCAGCTTCACCCAGTTTGTGCTGGATGCTTGCCAGAGTGTCCTGAATTGCCCAAAGGACATGGACTGGGGAGATGACATCACCAACAGTCCCTACATGTAAGAAAGAAAGAAAAATAAGGGATGGAAAAAGCAGAAAAGTGTAGTGCTGTTGTCTTTTTAACTACTGTTCTGCACACAAGCTTTGCTCTGCATGGGGCCTTTAAACTGGGCAGTTTTGCCTAATTCTCCACCTGACACGTTCCCTGGAGTATGGAGGAAGGACACAGAGCTGGCTGCTCTGTTAGTACAGCTTTCCAGCTGCTGTTAGTGATACGGAGCAGCCCATCAGAACCAAGGTCTGCTGTTTTGATGTACTGTTCTAAAGATCAGCCACCTCTAGCATTCTTGGAGGAACAAATTGTTACAGCTAGATTTTTTCTGGATGCCAGGAAGAATACCAGGAGCATGGCTGCTTAATTCCATTCTTAGATGAAACCTCAGAATCTGTCCTGGGATCTCTAAAGAATACCGAATTTAGGTTATCACAGTGCCTAAAATTTTATTCCATGGGCATTGATTTAAGGATTTTGCTTTTTGTGGTATTACAGAAGGAACATTAGAAATGGAAAGCCAGAAGAAAAAAAAACAACAAGCTTCCACTCACATGAGGCCTCTTACCTTTAAATCAGTGGAAGTTTTGACACTGACTTCAGCAGATCCTGAGGCGTGCTGGTCACATGCAAGATTGGGAAATACTAATATAACTTCCAGAAGGTGCATTTTAGGAGTATATTGGAGATACTGAATGCCTAGTTTGAAGAGCATTGCAGTTTTTCTGTAAAGCAGCTCCAATTCTCAAGATAAGGTTATGATTTTGGGGATCCTGATATGTCATGATTGATGGTTCCTTCACCTTTGACAAAAAAGGGTTCTCAGTGTCTTTACTGTTAAATTGAGAACACAGTGTTTTATATCTTCATTTGCATGAGACAGCCCTCTTCTCATCCACTTTCTTTTCCTGTGCAGGAGGCATTTTAGTATCAGCATCAGAGCAATACAGTTGTGTATCATATTCTCAAAAAGCATCCATGTTCTTTCTTATCTCTTCCAACCACAGGCCTCAAAGGAATCCACTATTTGTAACAGATATTGTGCTAGACGTCAGTGGCATCCTCTTCAGCCCCTCTGTGGAGAACTTTGAGACATCCCTCATTTTTCTGTTTGACAACGGAATCCTGGCAACTCACAATATCCCACAGCTGGAGCAGGTGAGCACTTCTGCATCAACAATGATACAGCTGTGCACATGTCAGTGCATTGCAGTTCAGCACAGACACCCCTGAGCTTGTACTGAGGGAGAGAGGTGCAGAAGTGGGTACTTGGGAATTCAGTTAAATTAATCTGGGCACAACACTGTGCTAATGCAGTTCTATTCTGATAGGATTTCTTCTATCTCCCCAACACTGTAGGTCTTTTGTCTGGTGGTTGTTTCGGCTTTGGTGCTGCAGATTCCATGGACACTCTGGTTGCCCTAATGCATGGTGGCTGGTAAAAGCATAAAGGAAATTTCCTTTTCATAAAGGAAATAACACTGTTTCCAATTCTGTTTGATGCAAGTCTCCTCTGTTTGCTACTGTGAAAGCCCTGTTTCGCTAGATACTCATTATTTGGGAAGAAGGGCACATAAAACTGATAAAACAATTCCTGACACAATGTAGAAGTGTGGACTGCAGGAGTTTCCAAAGGTGCCACCAGGGATTGCCTTGTGCCTGTTAGCTCTGTTTGTCCTGAAAGAGGTCTCTCCTTCCTCTTCCAGTATGTGTTGGAGAACATGGATATTACAGGCAGCCCCATGCTGGAATCAGTGGGTTTGCAAGAGCCAGAAGTGGAAGAGCTACGTGAGACTCTGCGCTCTGCCATTCAAAAGACTCAGATCCCTCTGCAGGCCTATGGCAAGAAATACGAGAAGTTCTTAGAGATAAATAACAATGACATCAAGTACTTCCTAAAGTAAGTGGCTTCTTGTTGCAGCAGCCTACTCTTGTTAAAGGGTAGAAATGAGCCAAGACACAGACTTCTGGTTGTCACAGCATGAAAAGGGGCCTGGTTTATTCCGCTTTACAGCTTAGCCAGCCTGACTCCAACCATTCCCTGACTCTGGCTGCAGCAAGCTCCTACTGTAGGTTTCCCTTGCAGCCACAGACTGCTAGTTATTTCCTGCTAAACTCTGACTGAATATATTAGTTTGCAGACTCTGACTGCAGGCTTTTACCCAGCTAGACTGTGGCTGCAGATTCCAACAGCAGGCTCTAACTGCAGACCCAGGCTGACCTCACAGCAGTGATTCTCTCCCCAAGGTCCTTCATCCTCACCAGCTGACCCACTTCTTTTTATCACACTTATCTTTATTAGATACAGCTGTGACTCATCAGGGGCAAGGCTGTATTGGGTAATTAACAGAGCTGTTACTTATCAGGGGGGAGATCACCTGTATTCCCTTCTCCAACAGCTTCTGACAAAATCTCTGTGACCCCAATAACAATTTGTTGTGTGGATGTGCTGACGTGAGAGTATGGGGCTGTTCTGAGACCATGTGCCTCAGATGTGAGAGATCAGGCCCTTGTCAGAGGCTGCCTTCAGTCATGGGTGACAGTCCATGCTTTTGGAGGACATTGGTGGTGGCACTGGGAATGTCTTCCTGTCTCTGACAAGTCACATTCCTGCCATGCTTGTCAGTGTAATTGGAGATATTAATGGTCGTAAAAATGAATCACCTGTTTGAGAATCCAATTAGCATACTTGACTCTGACTTTCTCCATATAGTGCCTGCTCAAGCTGATAGCATTCTGTAGAAAGTAATATTTTCTTTTGTTTCAACCTCATTATTTTCATTGCCAAAACTCTTTGCACCTATTCTGTCCTTTAGCCTCTGTTACTCTAATGGACTTCTGTTTAGGTCTTATGTTTTCTCCAAACAGTGTGAATGAAGCCCTTTTCTCTTTTCTTATTCCAGCTTAATCAATTTACGTATCCCATCTGACAAATTCCTGTCTCTCCCTGGAATACACTGAAGTGCCTAGCCTCCCCTGAAATGCCTCCTGATCTTGCCCAGTTTACACCAGTGCTTTTATTTTGCCTCTACCTCTCTTCTTGCCATATTTCCTCTTTCATCTTTTTTTTCTACTCTTTTTCTTTAGCTGAAGTATTTTGTGCTCTTATTCCACTCTGCACCTATTGTGTAAATGTATGTCTGATTAATTTCATGTCTTGATCCTTTGAGTGGACACAAATAGCCTGGATGCTCAAATATTCTTAAGGTCTACTCTGCGGTTTTTTTGTTGGTGTTTTACTTTACAGAAATTATGAAGAGCAATTTCCACCCACCCAGGAGGTGATGAACATAGTAAGCACATATTTGTCTGAAAAGGAGACCTTGGACCACCTTCTACCTAGTTCTATTATCATTGGCCCCTTTCAAGTCAGGATAGAACATATTAGGAATAATCTGTCTGTTAAACACAAAGCAGTTGCCACTGCCATGTTGGACATGCTGGCTAAAACCCTCCATTCACAGGTGCAGAAAGTAAGTTACATGGTTCAATGGATTATTTGTCTCTGTCTTGTCTTGTCCTTCTGCTTTTGAAGTTGCTGTGTTTTTGTGAAATGGCCAGAAGGCCACATTAGTGAGGATATTGTAAAGATCACACTGGGCTGATTATTTAAAATTAAAATTACAGGGGACATATGCAAACTCAACCAGATGAAGTATGCAATATATTTAATAAATTACTTGCCTGAAAGCTGTAGCTCTTGATATGAAACTCTTCACGACCTTGCCATCTTACAAAAGTGTGTTGGTGGATTGAAAATATCTGTCTAGTAGACAACTGGAAAGTCATTCTGCTTCTTCTGAGAGTAACTGGAATATAGGCAATTGACTCTGCCAGCTGGTTGTCTAAATCTGTTATTATCATCATTTCCCCTACATACCTGCGGTTAGTCTTCCTCTTTTTTTGGCAGTCTCATTCCATTTGAGCTCAAATGAGATGGATGAGAAAAGAAAAAAACAGGACAGGGCTGTGTACTTATCACTTAGACCACCTTCAGAATGGGAAGTGGGTGGATCAGGGCAGGTTTCCCAGTTTGTCTATTAGCAATTGGTGACCTTTTGATGGTCTTTGCTGTGTCCTGCTGCAGATCTGTGATGCATATGAGACCATCAGCACCAAAATGCATGAGAGACCAAAGAACATCGAGGAGCTGGTTGAGCTGCGGGACTGGCTGAAGGGAGTGCCCGAGCAGCTGGCAGTGCAGCAGGTAGGGCAGGCTATCCTTTGGACAGGGACATAAACAGAAGTGAAGAGGGAATTTGTCAATATAATGTGTGGTCTCTCAGAAGCAGAACTCCAGTTTTTTACTTGCATGTCTTTGCATGCAATGCCACAAGATTCCTGGCTTTGTATTTTTATAATTGCTAAGATTTGTATTTTTAAATACACATATCATAAACTTAAATCTTTGCAAAACAAAATAGCAGTTAAAAATCTTGCCTGAAATACTTATGTATGCATTTTGCTGCCTTCATGATCCATTCTGCATTTGAGCACTGAATAGCTATCTTCTAAAAATGAATGATGTTTTCAAGAAAATCATTCTGTTACCCGGTGCTCAAATTGCTGTTAATATTTTTTTTTCTAATAGGACATTTTAGCATAAAGTTATGTCAAAGTTATTTGAAATGTCTTTTCCCAGCTGAACAAATGGGGAACAAAGGCATCAAGCTGTAAGCTGACTTGTCCATGCCAATGAGGGAACCTGGAGGATAACCTAAACCACTTGATTTTTGTCCAGTGCTTTATCCACTAGGTCACACTTCTTTTCATTCCCATAGAACAGAGGGTGATGATGGCATGATCATTCACAGAACAAGGGGTTGTAAATCCATTCCCACTGTTCACACAGCACAGAAGCAGCCCACATCACATTAAGCTTGTGTGACTAACGCTCTTCAAAGGCACCTCATGAAAATGAGGTGTACACCAGAGACTTGGAATCAGCATGGTCTAAAGGTGTCTGCTTTTTTTCTCTTTCTCTCACCCTGTGCAGCAACTGATTGAGGAAGTCATGGAAGATTACAAGGTCATGGACGACTTCCTTTACAATCTTACTGAAGAAGATTTCACTGACAAGTGAGCACAAGGCATTTCTCCCACTGTCAAAGTGGGACTCTGCAGCAATTACCATTCTCAGTGCTTCAGGGGCCATGTGTCTATGAAGGGCTCCTGCAGAACTTTTAAGTGTCTCTCAGGCTATATGAGCACTGAATTCTTGAAATAAAGTTTGTAGACAAGAACTGTAAGTTCATGCTGCCTTCTGGCCTGGGGCGAGGCAAACTGGTAGCTATTAACCTGTTTAACATAGTAAAGCCCTTTTCTCTGTGTGGGTTTGTTTTGGGGTTTTGTTTGAGATGCAAGGTCTCAAAGTGCACAGTTTAGTCTGTGCCTGACACTAAATGATAGCAACGCTCCCAGGGTTTTCTTAAGACTAGGAAGGAATTTGAACCCTCATTATTACTGCAGTTCTTCTCCAAGCATCCTCCTCTCATTTTTATTCTGATTGTGGCCTGACTATGCCCCAATAGCAGAGTCAGCTCACAAACACAGCTACAAGGATTAGAAAGCTTGCTCAGCCTGGGAAGCATTTCTCTTATGACATGTACTTGGTCCATTATGTCTGCAACCTGAGTGAGTCTCTGCAGACTGCTCCTGAAGCTAGAAACATGGGGTGCAAGGTGCAAAAACCCTATAGAAGCTACAGGAAAGCAGCTCAGCCCCAGGCCAGCTTGGAACAGGTGTGGCTGTATTCCCACTGCCCAGACACCTGCCACAGGCAGGACTGGTAGGAGATGGCTGCATCCCCAGGTGCTGGGAGGGGTGTGAGCTCCAGTGAGTGTAGTGTGCAAACCTTGCACCTGGCGTTGCACACAGGCTGAGGGTCCAAATGGAGGCAGTAATGGATGGGCTATGGCTGAGCAAGAACTGAGAAACCTGCCTTGGTGTGAGCAGCCAATTTGTGCAGCTTTTCCTGGATCTACAACGCTCTCCCCAGGGCACTCTGCAAAAGCCAGAGCTTCCCTGTATCTGGGTTATGCTGGCCCCTCACTGCCCTGCTTAACAGGAGACTGGCTTTTTCAGTAGCCCTGAAAAGCCATAAGCCGAGCTCTGACCCCATTTTTTTCAGTTCCTTGCAAATACATTCAAAGACAGACATTCCCTCTGGATGCCAACTGTTATTTTGCTGTATCCTAGCTTTTCAGCAGCGTAGTGGATTTGTTCCTTTTAAAAAGGCCCTCCACTTCTCCCCAGCTCTCTCCAGCTGAATAGCCTAGTCACAAGGACTGCATATCAACACGACAAGCTGGAAAAAACTGTTTTGTTGAAACCACATGTGTTTCTGTTGTTGTAAAGCCTCCTTGTTTGACGGGCTTTGGCTTTCTCATTCCGTTATTTTCAGCATTTCAAACATATGCTCAAAAGCTTGTCTCTTTCTCCTATTTTTTTTTTCACATTTCTTTTCTTGTATCATGTGAGTGCAGGTGGACTGCCAGTTACTGGCCAGTGAAAATGTCTAAGGACTCAGAGTCCATTCGGCTCCAGCACATAGAGGATGAAGAAAGATTTCGCAAAACGCAGATTGCAGATCAGAAAGCATTTCAAGAGAAACTGGAGGAAATGCAGGTATTAAGCCCCTGAAAATTAACTGTCTGTAGAAGGGGGTCTTGAAGCTCTTGTGGTCAGCCAGGTGGGAAACTTTCAGATGAGATTTTACTCAGATGAGCTTTGAGGTGAATGTGTTGTTAGACTAAACAGTAACACACCCTCCCTTGGTTTTTTTGTTGGCTTTTGATTAAGAGTTTCCTTTTTGTGTGAAAGACAAGACTCTGCAGAAATACTCATTTTACATTGAGTAGGTGTTTACACAGTGTTCCAATTCTTGGTGCTCGGGCAACACGGGCACCTCCTTTTTCTTTCTTGTGTACTCAGTTCCCTGCAGAGCATCTCCTGTGATGCGCTGCCATCAAGGGGGAAATATACAGCATTCAGCCATGGAACTCATCCTGGGGGAAAAGACCCTGAAATAATTGCAGAGTTTTGGAGCTGAGATACCTCTAGTCTGCTGAAACAGTCTGAATATTATTTTTTCCTCAGAAACTCTTAAATTCAAGGGAAAAAAAGCTGTTTTAGAAAGGTGGAATCACTGACCTAGATTTTCTTGGGAACAGGTTCCCGAAATGATAATACCCCAACACTGGATAAAAAAGCCCAAACAAATAAAAAACAAACCCACACAAAATACCAAAGCAAAATCCAAACCAAACAAACAAACCCAAACCACCAAAACAAACCACAAAATTTATTAGAGGATCTCTAGATATGCGTTGTTAAATAATTCTTGGAAACAAACTGAGTGACTAGTAAAGCTATCATTTGCACTTTACTTGTTCTGTAGCAAATATCAGTATAAATTCAGCATCAAATTTGGGCACAGACTTATTGTTCCTATTCCTTGGAGATTAACTCTTGTCACAAAGAAGACAAACAGCTGATCATCACATTTGCAGTTTCCACTGCTCCACCTGAGCAGTGGTTATTGCTTCACTTCACCACCTTCATCGTGGTTTAAACAGAAGTGAAATTGGCTTGGAGGAGGTGAAATCATGAACATAAAAATCTTTCCTTTGAGTATAACAAAGAGCACACCAGGAAGCTGATATCTCTAGAAGCAACACTCAGCTTCAGAATCCCAACTTATGCCTGCCTTTTCTCTTCCAGCTGACTGTAGGTGGATTTTCTGTCCAGTCAGACGTTAACCAAGCCCATGAGCTGGCTGAAGATGCAAGGGATGTCCGGAAGCAGCTGAAGGAGCTTCAAGAAATGGCAGTTCTCTACAACAACAGGGAAAGACTCTTTGGCATCAAAGTTACCGATGTAAGTGTCAAGTCCTGTACCCACAGGACTCTGATCTTTGCTGAGATTTCTCGGTGGTAGGTAGAGCAAATTATGAGACATAGCTCCTCAGGAAAGAGTCCTTCATGCTGTTTTGTTTTGTCTGGGGAACTGCTCCTCAGTCGTGTAGATTGACTACACTACTTCATCACTCCACTGGGCTGCAGAAGAGCTGATCCCAGGCAAACGTGGAAGGCTGCTCAGGGTCTGATATTTCCTCTTGTGTGAGAGACTTTGGATACCCACAGTGAGATCTGAGCTATGTTCATGAGGAGAAATTGGCTGGGGAAGGTCTTAGACAGCAGTTAGGATGCATCCATTTCTCTAAGGCTGTTGCTGCAGGTCTATAGGTGTGAGTGCAAGTGGTTGCATAGTGGGTGCTGGCAGCTGGCTGGGCTTGGAGCGTGGTGTTTTCCTAAGGCAACAGTTTATATAGTTGCAAACACTCGTTTTGCTTGTAGCTGCTCAGCTGCCAGTGAGTCATTGTCATCCACATCCAGCCAAGTCTGGCTGCAGACCAGAAGCGGAGTTCACATGATGATCCTTTCCTACCCTTCGGTCTGTGGTTACTTCTCCTTCCCTCTAAGGAGCCAGGTTTTGATACGATGCATGGTGTGTGCTTTCACTGATGGTGTGTGGCCTGTCAATCAAAATCTCCTCATTCTGCAGGAGAGCTTTGTAGGGGCAAGTGGAAAGAGTGCTTTCCATGCCACACACGGTGCAGGCGCAGCTCCAGTGGATGTATGTTGGCCTGAATGTGTCAAGCCCAGCTCTGCTGGTTGCTCTTCCTTGGAATACATATTGTTGGCTCAGGAAAAGGTAGTCTGATATATCCACTTGGAATACATATTTTCTCATTGCTGGCCTCAGATTCAAAGAAGAAGTGGGGTTTTTTTGACCTTTTGACATGTAAGCTGTCATTTGGAGGTGAATACACTTGTTGCTTACATTGTTTTTAATCTCTTTCTAAAGTACAGTGGGCTGTCCAAGATGATTAAGGACTTCCAGCCATACTATGATCTCTGGACTACAGTGTCAGACTGGATAAAGTGGAATGATAGCTGGATTAATGATTCTCTCCTTAAAATTGATGGAGAAGAGCTGGAAAAGAATGTCAATGACTCTGTTAAGACCATGCAGAGATGCGTGAAACAGTTCAAGGATTCACCAGGTAGATGCACAGTCTGGGGAAGGAACTTGGTGCATATTGGCATTTTGATGTGAGGCATGTCACAGAGTGCTCTAAACAAGGATTGTTGGGATGTCTCATGTGTATTAGAGACACCTGGGAAAATGCTAGCAAAATTATTTTCTGAAAATAACTTTTTTTCCTGAAACTATGATGATTCATATCTAGATACTAGTTAGATGCTTGAAGTACCAGCCACCCTCTGATATTGCGGTTAGTATTTACTCAAATGTGTGTGTGTATATATATATATATATAAAATGCAATGATCCAAGCTAGGCACAGAAAGTTACTGTATAGCCCACTGGCTAGACATGTGGCTTTGAGCCCTCATGCAAGTGAGGCAGCAAGGGAATTTGAATCTGGGTCTTGCAGATCTTGTTTTCTTGGCCAGTCTTATTTTCTTTATTGGCCAATGCATTCAATGGAAAACCAGAAGAGGTCTTGATTTTGTTATGAATAAAATGAAATTGCTAAATCTGGAAATGATCTCTGCAATGTAACAATTTTCCTTCTTGCCTGAATGTGTATGAAGTTCAGATGATTGCACTCAGCCCTTGCAATTCACATGAAGGTCTTTTGACTATTTCTCCTAATAAAGCTGAAATTGAGACTTCAGTTGTAGCTTAACTTGCCATTCCCTGATTCTAAGAGATGTGTTGGTCATTCTTTAGAGCTAATTCTAAAATCTGCTGCCAGATGGCTTAGATTGAAATATATTTTGCTGTGGGTGATTTTTGATTCATCCTTTTTAACTTGAACTTGCTCTTAAACAATGCCATGAATCAGCCCCAATGGAGGAGGTGATGAGTGGATGCGTGAGTAACTATGAATCATTATGATAAACAGAAATACTAAGAATACCTGCTTATGTTCATTGCGATATTCTCTGGTACCTGGTAATACATTTGTTCTTCAGTCTGACTTGCCTTTGCATATCCCCAGCAGGGAGCGCGAGGGGGTCACACCTTTGCTGTGAGCACGCAGTACAACCATGAAGGGTACAATAAAACCTACATGCTGTAGCCAGATTTTGGAAAGGAAGCAAGTCCCACGTTCTCTACCTACCTATTGTTTTACTCACAGTAGCACAAGCCAAAAAAAAAGGCAGGATGTGAACAGTGCAGAGACTTTCTAGGATACCCCCAGAGAGAAAAGCCCTTTCCCTCACTTTGTCCTTCCTATGAGGCAGGAGTACATTTGTGTCTGGCATGGCCATAGGCTGGCAGGGCCTGTTCTGCACACTTTCCATTTCCAGGCTGGGATCTCAGCCTGCCTCTAGCTCTTTAGTGTCCATCTTCTATTGAGGATGACCTGAACTGTGGTGTGAGATAACTTAAAATGCAATTTTGTTAAGAAGTGAATATCTTGAAATGATGACTGGAACTTCCAAAATATCTACTGGCAGATGATCATGCTTCAGTTCATATCAACAAGTTAAATTTGTCTGCCTCTCTTCTTCTGGTGAGCGCTAGCCTAAGGCATACTTCTGCTTAGCATGGGCTTGCCTGTATCAGGCTTTTGATAATAGGCAGATCTGCGTCTTGGGAGTGGGCTTGAATCCTGGATTAGTGGCCATCTAGAGAGAGCCTTCATATCCTGCTTACTTCAGACTGTATTTTCCAATGCTCTCTCCTGCTGCTTACCTACTCCATACCATTTGACTACATGCACATCAGGCTTTAGACAGCTTCTAGGAGTTACTTAAGGCAACTTCGTCACACACTGTTGCTGATGTTGTTCTGTTTTTCTCCCTGAAAGACTGCCAGAGTGTCGCCATGACCTTTCGAGACAAGATGGATGATTTCAAACAATATGTGCCCTTAATTCAAGGGCTGCGCAATCCTGGGATGAGGAGTCGGCACTGGGAGATGCTGTCAAACCTGGTCAAGGCCGATGTCGAGCTGGAACCCAGCATGACATTTGGTCGCTGCTTGGAACTGAACCTGCAGGACCAGATGGAGAATGTTCTCAAAGTAGCTGAGACAGCCAGCAAGGAATACGCCATCGAAAATGTGAGAAGAGTGGACTTGTTGTGTCTCTGCTTGCTTCTCAAATAGGTTTCTATTGAGCAGGCAGTCATTGCCTTGGGTGATGTTCCTGTTGTCCCAGAGCATTAGACACATTCTGCAGCACAAGTAAAAAGGTTGCTGTTTTTATAGAAGGGAGCAATGGCCACACAGTTGGGTTCACACAGTAGAAGAACTTACTCTGTCTTATGCAGAATTTCAGTTGTGGCATTAACAGCACTGCCTTATGGTTATGTTGATCCACTGCTTGGGTCTCATTCCTCGCCGTGGGATTGGTGACTGGTTAAGTTAAAATAAATTGATTGTCTGCACTCTGCCATTCAAATATGTCAGGGGGATTAGCTGTGACTGGAAACAGAGATGGCAAATCCTTTAACCAGAAAACATGCAGGGAAACCTTTCTAGCTCTGGAGATTCATAGATTAGATGGTCTTTCAGCGTCAGTTCATCAGTTCAGATGTGATCTAAGATGGTCTTGACCTTCTGGCAACTCTTGTTCTCTGAAATCTCAGGTGAATTCCCAAAGGATAGTTCCCCTTTTGAAAAAGCTACCATTAATCATAGTCATTAATAAGCCCTTTGCTGCCAGCCTCTGTGCATCTAGAGCATAAACAGGCCTGGAGTTGAAATTGCCATTTTTTTCCCTCAAGGTGTTTGTTTCAGCACTGGTGTTGAGGTGTTGAACCTGTGGGCAGTGCAGAGGAAATGTGCTGTTGCTGACTGTCATGCATAAAATATGCAGCTGCAGTATCCAGTGGAATCCAAGAACGAAAATCTGTCATTTTCTAGAGAGTGGCATTAAGGGAGTTGTGGAAGCTGGGATAACCATTTGCACAGCTTGTATCTGAAAATTAAATTGCTTGTCCCTCTGTTCCAGGCACTCAACAAGATAGAGAATGAATGGAAATCTGTTTCATTCATTGTGGCGCTTTACAAAAACACGAATACCTATATTCTGAAAAGCACAGATGACATTTCTCAGCTCCTAGATGATCATATTGTCCTGGTGCAGAGCATGTCTTTCTCACCCTTCAAGAAACCTTTTGAGGAAAGGATGAACTTGTGGGAAACTAAGCTGAAGATGACACAGGTACTGGTTTTTACCCACACACGTGGTGAAGGCAGGCAGCTGGGCTATGCTGTCATGCTTGACACTGTGCAGTTGCTGCTGGCAGCTGGAAGGGCAGTTATCAAGAGAGTATCGGTCTTTAGGAAAGAATAGGGCCTGTGAAAGCCCTCTGACTCTAGGAAAGTAATGCAGCCCTTTTGCTGCCTATTGCAACACGTTTTGGTGGGGCCAGAACTCGCCTATTGCTGTGAATAGTGTTACTGGTCTCTCTAACCATGCTGTACTAAGTGAACCTCACAGATTCTTACAAATCCTGTGAAATCCGTGCTAATCATCCACATCTCAGTCTAGGAAAGCACATGGAAGACTGCTGTTAAAGCAGGATCTGGCAGACTGTGCCAGCACTTGCTCATCAAGCCAGGAGCACCCAGCAGGACTCTGAGAGCAAAATAGCAGTGCTGCAGGAGAAAAATTCCAAAACTTTTAGAAAGGGGAGTGCTAGGAAGTTGTTAATTATTTGGAAAGAAATTCCAGTTCCAGACCCTAGGTAGACTTTAGAAGTATGAAAATTGTAAGTGCAGCATCACCTCTTCTTTTTTTTTCTTTCTTGTTTTTTTAAACATGTTCTGGAGCACAGTTTGAATCATTTTGTTGAACAGGTTCATAGCATGGTGTCCTGATATGCTTTTTTTGCTTCCCACTAGGATGTCCTAGAGGAATGGCTGAACTGCCAGCGTTCTTGGCTCTACTTGGAGCCAATCTTCAGATCAGAGGACATCAAAAGACAGCTCCCAGTGGAAAGCCAGCGCTACAGCATTGTGGATAAGGACTGGAGGCGTGTCATGAAGAATGCTAATGCAAATCCTGAGGTATGTGCCTTGATAAAAGCCAGTGCAGGTATCTCAAACACCTTGGAGCTTTGCTCACATAAGGACTGTATCTTTGACTCATTGTTTTCATAGTGGTGTAGACATGAGCAGTACTGTGTAGCCTTGCCCTGGGCATTGTGTTGGGTTTCTTCTCTTGGAACTTGGCCTTTTTTTCTGGTGCCTGAATGGACAGAGCCATTCCCTATAGTGCCTTCCACCAAAGTCTCCATCCCACCAGATTACTCCCTGCCTCCTGTGACTCTTGTAACCTGCTGTGGTTGTAATCCATAAAGTAGCTAGCTCCTTCAATTCCTCCTCAAGACTCATTCTCTGCGGTTTTTTAGAACAATTTTTTTTGCCTATTTTTGTTTCCTGGTGGCAGTGCTCTGCTCTCTTCTGTTCCCCAGTCTCCACTTCCCAGGACTCCTTCACCACTTGTATTCCATATTACAAATGTTGGTATTTAGGGGAACCCAGAAATGCTTGTCTCCATAAGGGCTGTTTACCCTCCTTACCCACAAAGCTTACACCTCTCCAGATCCCTGAGAATTTCTGTGAATGAGTCATTTAAATCCCATCAGTAACATCACTGGGCAACCCAATTATCTCCATTGCCTTATCTCCCACATGCTCAGAATACTGATGTTACACAGAATACTCTGTTACACATTCTGTTGTAGGTGATTTCTTTGTGCCCTGATCCAGAGCTACTGGAGAAGCTGCAAAATTGTAACAATCTACTTGAACTTGTGCAGAAAGGGCTGAGTGAATATCTAGAGACAAAGAGAGCTGCTTTTCCCAGGTAATCCCAAACTTCACTGGGCTACATCACACTCCCTGTTTCAGAAAATATGAAAGGAGAGGCTCACTGCAGTTCATTCTGCCAAGAAAGAGCAAAACCACCTAAGCTTAGGATTTATTCATGGCCTGCAAACATAAGCAAAGCTTGGCCTTTCAATGCTGCCATCTGATGGGGAGAAAACAGGCACACACAAATGTGGTGAGTTAAGGGCAGTCTGGTAGCATCGTTGCATATCTGTGCCTTAGGATTTATGTAGAAAGGGTGGGGTAAAATTAAAACCTCCATGTAACTTTGTATCTTACTCGTGAAGGAAGACTTCTATTCTTTTATTCTCATTTAAACTCTCTTTGCTTAGAAATTACTGACTTCTGCAGAGGGAGAAGTCTGTCTCTACAGAAAGGGAGATGGCTGGATGGTGGCTGCTCATCTACACAAATACAAAGAGATCAGTGAGCAGTCAGAAACAGTGTCTTTAGCAAAAGGCTTGTTCCCCATCATGCCAGGACTTAGCCCTTGCTCCTGCAGTAAACAGAGCCTCTCCTCATACCTCTCTCTGTGTTTGTAGGTTCTACTTCCTTTCCGATGACGAGCTGCTGGAAATACTGTCTCAGACAAAAGACCCTACTGCTGTACAACCTCACCTCCACAAGTGCTTTGAGAACATTGCACGGGTAGGCAAAGCAAGCACACCAGTGGCTTGGCCCACCTTTGGAAAGCTGTGTCATGGGAACTTGGAGACATTCTGCTGTATGGAAATGTATCTCCTGGGAATCTGTAACTGTACATAGGCACTGGGAAGGTGCTGCCTTGTCCTGAAGTGGGATTCCAGCAACCTCACTTTAGACATTTCCAAGCCAGGCATTTGCCCGTGAACTGGGTACCCTTAGTTGTCCTTCTGACAAGGGGGGCAAAATAGGCATCTGCAAAGGGTGACTTAGAGAAATTCACTTAGATATCCATCCTAGGAGGGAAGGACACTCCCTCTGGAGATGTGTGTCCATCTCACCATCAAGGCCAGGAGAAACAGCTTTCTACTTGCAGGCACCTTGTTAGGATGGAATCCCACTCCTGCTGACAGGCCCAGAAGGGACAAGAACTGAACAAGCCTCAGCTGAATTAAGTTTCTGCCTTCATCACTGCCTAGGAGCTGGAGTTAACCTGGCTATTTTTCCTCTTTGTTATTCCTAATAGACTTCAGACTCCGTAGCTAGTCACAGCTCGAGCCACCACAATACTCAGACAGTAAAACCAATCTCCTAGTCATTAGTTTGGAAAAATAGAAAGGAAATTGAACTAGAAACCTGGTGCAAAGCCATTGGAATAAATAAGGGGACTTTCAGTGATATGCTGGGGCACCGAAGAAGCTGTTAAAATTTACTCTTAAAACCAGGCACTGTGACATCAAGGGAAATGATTTGAATCTACAGAATTGAGCGGGAGTCAAGGGTCTGAATTCTAGACAGGCGATGAGAAGTGTTCATCCTACCTATAATTTGATTTGCTTCACTTAAGTCACACCAGTGATGTGAATCTCTTGTTTTCATACAATCATTTCCCATTATTTGTAGAGGTCATTTTGCACGTCTGTCACACACTTTATTATTGCTACTGGCAAGCAAGTTTGGCACCAGGTTTATAATGAGCAAACACTGGTATAGGCTGGCTGTCCCCCAGGGGCAGGAAGGCAGGGGTAGAAAGGAAATCCTCCATTCATATCTCCTGTTGTGCTTCTTCCATTAGCTGAAATTCCAGGAAGACCTACAGATCACACACATGTACTCTGGTGAAGGAGAAGAGGTGAAGCTGGTTGCTCCCATCTCTCCCACTGAGAATGTGGAGGACTGGCTGCTGGAAGTGGAGAAAACCATGAAGGCCAGTGTTCGGGACAACATAGAAAAATCAATTGGTGTTTATCCAGAGGTAAGAGTTTTATCACAGGCTGGCAGGTTTCTGATGTGTTGGTTCCAGGCTTGCCATAGAGGTCACCAGAGATGGGGTTGATGAACTTGAGATGTAGTCTACGAGAATATTCTATTCCACTTTCAAAACACAGCTTTTAATACAGTTGTGTGCCCATAAGTGTGGAATGGGAAGCTGGGCAAGAAGCTAATGGTCCAGCAGAATGCAAACCCTGCACACTCCCTCACAGCTTTCCTACAGCATGGAACAACCCTCTGTGAATCCATATCTGTTCATCTCTCCAGACTACTTCCTCTTTGTAAGGATCTTCTGCTTCAGCTCTCATGTCTCACACAGTGTGCCAGGGACTGGTAAAAGTAATCAAGGCACATGAACTGTTGGTTTCAGTCAGTGCATAGGGGATGCATCTTGGCTCTGGTTTCTGTACAAATGCTATGCTAGTGTAAAACTGAAATTTCTAATCTAGGTAGGGAGAAAGGCTGAAAAATAAAGAGGCCTCGGATATTTCTGTTACTTTTTCTTATTCAGACTGAAAATTTGAAAGTAGGAAAGTTAGAATAGGCCAGAGGAGGGGGAACAATCCTTTGGGTCTCACAGATTCCTGCACCTGCTGCTGGCTTCTTGTAACTGGTTACTGCAAGTGGAGAGAAGGTACCTGCTCTGCCCAATGCCTGAAGATGTATTCTTCACAACAACTGGAGAAGAAGGAAAAGGAAAGCCTCTTACACCAGAATTCAATGCTTATGTGTTAATCATGCATCTCAGAGGAAGAGGACATATAAATAAATAAATAAATAAATAAGTGTCCTACCACCTCTTTTCCCCTTTCTCACACCTGTTTTTTTCTATTTTAAGACTCCACGTACCACATGGGTCTTGCAATGGCCTGGCCAAGTGGTCATTGCTGGCTGCCAGATTTTCTGGACGAAGGAAGTGTCTGATGCTCTGGAAGCTGGAGATTTGTCTAGCAGGCTTTACCCACAGCTGAGTGCTCAGGTATGAAAATGAATGGAAGGGTGAGATTTTGCCAGATGGAGACTTTTCAATCATCAGACTACAGACAAGTTATAAATGCAGCTAGGACAATACTGTAGGGGAAATAGAGATGTGGTTTTGCATAGCACTGTTCAAAACAGGTGATAAAACAGCTTGTCTCCCTAATTATTAGGGTATTTGTCATAATAAACCTAAAATAATATACAGGATTGATAATATGATCACCACCTGAATACTAGAAGAAGGTGAAAGATAACTTCTCCAGGGTTACCCAAGAAGCCAAAGGTAAAGAACTGAAGTGATAGACAGTGGAGGAAACTGCATCCTTCATATCAGTTCTGTGCATCTGATGATACCTAATACGTGAGAGTTATTAGGTCTGGACTTCATGGTGGCTCTAACTCTTTCTTTTCACCTGAACATGGTAATGGTGTAGGCAAAACTCAGCTCTTAGCCAGCCCTGAGTAGTATTTGCTTTCTGAGCAATCATCTTTACTTCTGACAAGAGAAGAGGCAGAAGTTGCCTTAGCACAGCATATAATCTGTGATTTAGCATGCCTTGAGTTTGATTGCATTGTATTGGTATAGAGTGGATTGCTTCAGGGTACTTCCCTTTCGTTCCCCAGCTAGGAGATTTGGTGGCCCTGGTCCGTGGAAAACTGTCCAAGATGCAGCGAGCAGTGATGTCAGCTCTTATTGTGATTGAGGTCCACGCCAAGGATGTTGCAGCAAAGCTGGTTGAGGAGAATATAACAAGCATGAACGACTTTGAGTGGATCTCTCAGCTCAGGTTAGAGAGCACAGCTGTTGAACCTCACCTGGCTTCCATTCTCCATTCCCCTTACCCATCAGCTGTGTCCGTGACAAATGGAAACAGGAGTTTGAGACAGATCTGGTTTTGATGGCATCCTCTTTGGCAATATAAACAAACCCATACTGCAATGTTTCACTCAGAAAGGCCATGCTCCTGCCCAAGGGGTGCAATGGTTGATCCCAGGTCCTGTGAGAGCTCCTGCCCACCCTGTTGTGTTACTTTATCCTTTCTGCTCTCGAGAGGGAAATCCCTTCACACACAGGTCTCCAAACCTGCAGGCTGTACTCTCGTGAGCTGCTGTTTTGTCTACCAGGCAGTGTTTATCTCTCTGATGTCATGTTCATTCACCATTAGATACTACTGGACAAGGGGAGACCTGTACATCAGAGCAGTCAATGCTGAGTTTATCTATGGCTATGAATATCTGGGGAACACTGGCCGTCTGGTTATCACACCCCTCACTGACAGGTAAAGACATTGTTTTCTGGGTAACAAGTACACCTTTTTTCCCTTTTCTTTATTTTTTTTCCTTCTGGATGAACAGGATTAAACCAAGGATCTGATCATGCAGGTCCTACATCTTAATGTATGTAAATAGAATCCATTTGTACAGTAAAGGACTACTTGAGACAAGTGCACAGGAGCACCCTGGTTGCACACTGGTTGCTACTGTATTCCTAGTGATCAGTGCTCAGACTGATTGCTTTCACCCTCCTAATTCTTAATGTAGTGCTCTCATATAAAATGCCCACCTGATAGCTAAGGAGCTCTTCTAGAAACTAGAAGGTAGCAGCTAGTACTCTAGAATGTGCAGCAGAAATAATAGTTTTACCCTTTTGTAGCTGTCCTTTTTCTGCAGAATGAATTTGTAGCCACTGGCAGAAGGATTTATCCATGCAGGCCCCCATGAATGCTAATCAAGGCCGCATAGCTCTAACTCCTTTGCAGAATGCTGCATATCTAAGCAGTTTTGTAGAATAATGAATGATAGATTCCTCCTTGTCTCCAGCTGGATAGATCATATGTCTCCTTGCCGAAATCAGTAGTACAAATGCTTTTTTTCATCTTCTTTGTTGTAGGTGTTATCTGACACTTACAGGAGCTCTGCACCTGAAATTTGGAGGAGCACCTGCAGGACCAGCAGGAACAGGCAAAACAGAAACAACAAAAGACCTGGGCAAAGCACTGGCAATCCAAACTGTAGTGTTCAACTGCTCTGACCAACTTGACTTTATGGCAATGGGCAAGTTTTTTAAGGGACTAGCCAGGTACAGTGAAATGCTGAGTGTCATTATTGAAGGATGCTGCGCAGTGGGAATTAGTGGCTATTTTTCATAGCAGCCTAAAAGAACAAGCAAAGCTCTAGCAAGAGGGTTGCTGAGTTCCAGAATGAGCAAGGTTACAAAATTCCAGCCAGAAAGGAGGAACAGTTGATCCAATTAAAAAAAAAAAAAGAGATAAAAGGAGATCCTTGTTCATTTAAGGCAAAATTAAAATGCTTTGCGCTAATCCACCGTGCACTAATCCACCTGTGCAAATGTTTGCAGCTTTGGCCTTTATTTTAATATCATCCATGTTGGACTGAGATTCAGCCCATAAGCTGCTTAATCTTAAGAAGAAGAGAATCTGCTGAGAGTATTCAGAATTGAGCAGCCAAGAGAGACTGCTCTAAGCCCTGAGGGATCCTCTCAGAGAGGCTTCTCTCTTCTCTACATTTCAAACAGAGCTGGTCCAATTAGTCTGTTGCACACTGGTGAATCTGAATTAGTTACTCCAACAAAAGCTGATATTCTTTTCTCAGATGTTTTCTTTGTAAGTAATTTAACTTCTTTCTTAAGCCATGCCTTGTGGGAAGATCACCTTCCTCATACGCATGCTTCCAGCTTTAAATATAGTTTTCCACACTCTGAAAATGGACTTAAGCGTTGTCTAAACTGTATCTAGTACACTTACAGCTCAGGAATTCAACATGACACTGCTTTAAAGCTCAAATCTATAACATGAAAAATTTGTCCCAAGCTCTAGGATCAGATACGGGCATAAGCACTCATCACATTGCCTGGGATGCACAGTCAGGCTGTCCACTGAACCAGGACACAGTGGCTGTGTCACTGTTTGCCATGGGACATCAGGGCCCTTTTGTGTTCACTTCTAGTCTGTCATACCTACTATCCTAGTATGTGGATATATAACTTCTAGATCTGGCTGAACTTTTGACTGCAAGTTTGCTCCTGTGTGGTGTTCCTGACTCCCTTCATTCTTCCTTCCTTGCCCAGTTCTGGTGCCTGGGCTTGCTTCGATGAGTTCAACCGCATCGATATCGAGGTGCTGTCTGTGGTGGCCCAGCAGATCACAACCATCCAAAAAGCACAGCAGCAGAGGGTATGTAAGGAACATGTGGATGCAAAGGCAGGCAAAACAATCTCCACTTGAGCTAATTCGGGCAAGTCCTTGTCTCTGCGTACACCTTCAAGCTTCACTTCTCAGGGGCAACTCAAACAGACATCCTTGAGGAGAGGTTTGAACAATGTCCTAATTATTGCACATCATATCAATCCATTACAGTCAACTTCCTCAGGGGAATTTTTAACTTCACCCTAGTCTGTGCTGCCAGAGTTGCCCACACTCTCAAGGCTGAAGTACCTCTCAGCTTGAGCTGTAGTGCCAGCAGACTTTGGTGTGGGAGACACTGATACAGATCCACTGAGCTGATCAAAATTGGAGCTGTGATAGAGGCAGTCAATGTTCTGACATGACTTTCTCAGCACCAAATTTGTCTAAATGTGTTACCCAGCTTTGGTGGATTCACAAAACCCAGTATGTGCAGAAAAACACATATTGGTGCACACAGAGTTGCATTGCAAAGTGAATTGTTGTGAATTGTTGACTTTAATGGAGATTCAGCTGTCAGCCAGTCTAGCAGCCAGCCTCTGCTTTGTTCTCTGGAGGCGCAGAAGGGTTAAGATCTGAATCTCCTTGACTTTGGCTTGGAATTAGAAACTTGCTCTCTATAAATTCTTCTGCATTACTTTATCCCCCATCTGAAATTACTACCTACACAGCTTTAAAAAGGATTTAAGTTTCTCTTTGCCCTCTTTGCCATGAATTAATTCAGGTCTGATCTCTAGTGCAAAATAAATGGAAAGATGTTTGTTTACAGCTTGAAGGGATAGAAGTCTGTTCAAGAGGGTTTTTTTTAAAAAAAAAAAAAAAGAAAAATTAACCTATCAGTAAATCTTCCACAAGCCCAGTCTTTTATACACAGAAAATATTGCTGATAATTTTGAGTTCCTGCAGTGGGACCAGATTGAGTCACTACTGTTGTGGGCAGCTCTGTGTGTTTCTGCTTTAATAATTTAACAACTAAAAGCTATTGTTCTCCTATTGGAAGATTTTACTACATTATTTAGTTTGCAGGTCAGGCTCTGTTCTTTGAGGATGATCATATTTTTAATTTTCCAGGTGGAAACCTTCATATTTGAAGGCACAGAGATCCCACTGGTCCCATCCTGTGCAGTCTTCATCACAATGAACCCAGGGTACGCTGGGCGGACTGAACTGCCCGATAACCTGAAGGTAAGGAGGGCAGGCTGCACAGGCAGGAAGAAGAGGGGCAGTAAAGGTGCTGGAGGCTACCTGGACCCACCCACAGTGTATCCATGACAAGAGTTAGGATGTGATGCTTTTGGAGAGTCTCCAGGATCACTGCGTTTTGAACCACATGTGTAAGGAAATGGCACCATTCAGACTGCAGTCTGCAGGGATGCTGCAGTGATAGCTGCCAGGCATACTCATGTTGTGTCCTCTAAACAGTCTGGAATGGATGCTCAGCCTTTTTCAGTTTTCTGGGGAAAAAAAGGTAAGAAATGACAGTGTTTTGGACATCGTGTTGGATCTGTGTGTTCCAGGCTCTCTTTCGTCCTGTGGCTATGATGGTCCCAGATTACTCCATGATTGCTGAGATCTCACTCTACTCCTTTGGGTTTAATGAAGCCAAAATCCTTGCAAAGAAGATCACCACAACATTCAAACTATTGTCAGAACAGCTCAGCTCCCAGGTAGATGCCTTAATGTCCATGAATGTTTTTTAAATGTGAGGCTTTCTCAGCCTAGGCATGAAGTACCTGGATGGTTTTCTTGGTGCCTTGTGATAGCAAATCCCTAAAACGTCACTACACCCATTTTTCATCCTCCTTCCATCTTTCTAATTCTCATTTCTGCTCCTGTGACTTGGATTGATCTTAAATCCTATTTAGGATTACCAGTGGCAAGACAGTTGAGCCAAACAGCCCTGCCTGCTTTTCCTTCCATCTAGGATTTTTCATTATGCACTTATTCCCATTTTCCTCATTCATAGACTGTACAGGTGAGGACTAATTAGTTGTTTGAAGGATACTGAGCATAGACTTGGATGAAGGAGGAATTGTTCTGAAGGCATAAGTCTCTCATTTTTCTTCCCTGCTGAGTGCATGCCTAAGTTTATTTTTTTAGGTGGTGCGCTTCTGTCTGATGACATTGTTTCCTCTGTGCCTTTTTCAGGACCACTATGACTTTGGGATGAGAGCTGTCAAGACTGTCATCTCAACAGCTGGCAATCTCAAAAGAGAGAATCCTGATATGGATGAGGTAAATGTGCTTGTACTTCATGCTGCCATAGACTTATGGGGCCTTTTTTGCAGCCTCATACAAGAGGAAAGATCTCTGAAGTCCTGAGTTCTTAAATCCTTGCAGGAGCTGATCTGCCTACGAGCTATTAAGGATGCCAACGTACCCAAATTCCTGCAGGATGACCTCAAGCTCTTCAATGGTATTGTCTCAGATTTATTTCCAAATATCAAAGAATCACCTGTTGATTATGGCATCCTGGAAGAAGCCATCCGCAAATCCTGCATCCAGGCAAATCTGAAGGATGTTGATGGTGAGAGGAAAGGCTCTCCACAAGCTCCCTCTGGACCTGGGCTTTTAGTCCAGCATGCTGCCCTAGGAAGGAGATGTGTTCCCAGACCCACTCTGCATCATCTTCCTGTACAGGTTTTGTGACTAAATGCATCCAACTGTACGAGACCACCGTGGTTCGTCATGGCCTGATGCTCGTGGGACCAACAGGTTCTGGGAAGACGAAGGTATGGGTGAGACACTGTGCTGGCCCCAGCAAACCATCACCTACATAGTGACACAGAGGGTTAAGTTTCACAGAAGACCCATACTGGCATTTAAAGCCTCTCTCAGACAGAAGTCAGGGCACAAAGATGCTGCCTGCTAGTACTAATTTATAGCCATGGGGAGGTATATTACTGGTTCATGTTTGAGCTGTGAGATTAGACTGAGGCTTATTAGTTCTGCTGCAGATTTCTAAGGCTGAAACATACTTTGACCTCTCTAGGTGCTTCAGGCCTCTCGCAGAGAATATCTAACTTCCTCTTCCCCCACATACAGAGTGCTTAATTTCTGTGCTTTTATTTCATCCAGGCATCTCTGCACTATTAGATATTACCCTTCACTATGTCTCTTTTCTTACTGCATTTGAATGCAGTTGCTGTGAGAGCAAGTGGCTTTGTCGTTCTGGAGCCATGGCAGTTAACTCTCTGGCTGTCCTGCTTTTGCAGAGTTATGAAGTCCTGGCAGCTGCAATGACATCACTGAAAGGTCAGCCTGCAGCCAGCGGTGGGAATTACGAAGCAGTCCGCTACTTTGTACTGAATCCCAAATCCATCACAATGGGCCAGCTTTATGGAGAATTCAACTTGCTAACGCATGAATGGTAAAATACAAAACCTTCTTTCCTTTCTTCCGCACAGAAAACAATTTTCTGGTCTTGAGCGTCTTCTCTTCAAGGCTGAGAAACATTTGGGGTGGTGGCATAAAACCAGAAGCGATCAAGTCCTTATCCCCACCAAGCTATAATAGCCAGTCACAGCGATTTAAGCTGACATCCCTCATTGTGTGCTTGGCCTGTCTGCCAGCACATGCCCAGACAGTTCCTGCAGCTCACTTGCAGCATTAACTGCAGAACAATAATTCAATAGCTTTGGAGCACATGCCCCTGCTCCTAAGATACAGCAGCTTAAAAACACTTGCTTTGCTTCTGAATAAAAGTGACCTTTGTACTGCACACTTGAACTGTTCTGTATAAATACTCTGGTATCCTTGAGTGATGAGGAATGACTTTGAGGCAGAAAGAGGCATTTCATTCGAGTTGCCAGGCCTCTGCTTGCTTACATGGTTTGGAAACAAGAACCAATAACCCACTTGCCCTCTTTACAGCCAGGTCCTACTGCTTATGTTTCCATATGTGACCTGAGGTTGACTTTGCAGCTCACTTTATCCATAAGCTAGGATGTGAGAAGCAGTGTGAATCTCCCTTTGTTTCAGGGCAAAGCTAAAGATTGTGTTCTGTAAAATGAGGGAAACCAAACATATATGAAACTAACTACCTCTAGGAAAAGTGCAAGCCAGTAAACATTACTGATGCTGTGACCAGAACTTCCCAGCATAGGATCTGGTACATATTTACTGAAGGACATTTCGTAGGAGCTCCAATTGAGCTCAACAGTTTATTTATGATGTGACTCTACACGGGCATGTCAATGTGACAGAAAGAAAAATACAGCAGTTGTGTAAAATATATTTACAGACAAATCCATCTGCTTTAATCAGCTGAGCTTTAGAACAGACTGTTTTCCCTTGATCTCAATAACAATACCCTGGAATTCACTAGTACTATTAAAATAACAAATAATTATTTAATAGCAGGAGTCGAGTCCAGGGTCTGAATGGAAACTGCATGCCGGGTTTCCATGTACAGATTAAATTCTTTCTGTCAACAGCCAGCATTCCTTGTGTCTGCTGTCCTGGTCACCAGCTCCAGCACCACCCAGGTTCACAGGCAGCTGAGGATGGGGAACTTCAGTTATAAAGAGGGTAGGGTTATGGTTTTTAGCCTGGATTTATCCTTAGAACCTTGACAAAAAGAGGGACCACCGGAGGGCAGATAATCTGCCTGTGAACTGGATGCTAGCAAGGCCTCTTTAGTCTTCACTGAGGACAGAGATGTTAAAGGGAAGCTTGACATCTTATAGTTAAATGGCATAAATTCCAGATCCTGGTGCCCTAAGAAATTTTTTTGTGCTGTCAGGCTGAGATGTGTCTCAGTAAAAAAAAGAATGAGGTGGACCTTTTTGCAGCTCATGGATAAGGGAGACACATGAACCAGGATAAAATTGTCTTTTGTGGTGGGAACTTTGCCATTTATTTCAGCAAAACCAGAACTGGCCAAGCCCTGCCCTCCTCCTACCTTTCAGGACAGACGGGATCTTTTCTACACTCATCCGTCGGGGAACTGTGGCTACTGACTCCAGCAAGAAGTGGTACATGTTTGATGGGCCAGTGGATGCTTTGTGGATTGAGAACATGAACACAGTACTTGATGACAACAAGAAGTTGTGCCTCAGCTCAGGGGAAATCATCAAGATGACAGAAGTAACTTATCGCTCTCACTTTTGCTGCCTGTTGTCTGTACTCTTTCCTCCTTGCACTTAAATATGTATCAAAACTGAGCAGGTCCTTATCCTTTCTTTTTTTATATCATTTCCAGAGCATGACCATGATGTTTGAAGTCCAGGACTTGGCTGTTGCTTCCCCTGCCACAGTCTCCCGCTGTGGCATGGTTTACCTGGAACCCAGCATTTTGGGGCTGGAGCCCTTCATTGAATGCTGGCTGAAAAATATGCCAGATGTCATGCAGCGCTTCTCACAGCAGCTGGCATCTCTCTTCAGGAGATTCCTCCAGGTGAGCTACTGTTCTCTTCCAGCCTTTCCATGTCATCTTGAATATCAAACTTGTCGAGCCCTGGATATCAAACTTGTCAGCCCGAACTTGTCAAGATTTAAATGCCATTGTGGGAACATTTCCTACCAGCATAGTATCTATCATGGAAACTTCTCTGTGAATTCTGTGGCTTTAACAGAGGTTACTCACTGATCTCTGTAGATGTGACTAAGTCTTATGGGTCATTATAGTTGGTTTTATTTCATTTTAAAATTATCTTCTGGACAAAACCACTCCTAGTGCAGTTCCATAGCTTACAGTGGAGTTACCTCCAGGGAGAAGGTTGTACAAACAAGTCTTGTTATTTCTACTCTGCTAATAAGCCATTATTTTAATGAAGAACCTGGCGCTGCAAAGGAAAGTTCTGAAGGGAGCAAACCATTTAACAGCAGTGATAGCACAAGATGCATGTAACTGTTGCACAGGACCAAAAGGGAGGCCCAGAGGTTTCTTGGTGTTAAGACTGAATCAAGGGACTCATCTTGCTTTTCTCCAATAAAAAAGGTGGTACTTGGGATGCAGTTGGAAATGGCAGCATTGTCAGTCGCGCTATCCCTGCTAAACATAACATGATGGAGGTGAGCAAGAAGGTAAAACCAAAGACAACTGTGCTGGATGGTGATACTGAGCTCTCCCTGCCTATCTTTCCAGGATGCCATTGACTTTTTACGAAGCTCTGTGAAGGAGATAATTGCCTCTACAGACAGTAACCTCACAACAAGCCTCCTGGTGCTCTTGGAATGTTTGTATCAGCCTTTCATTCCCATTAAGGTAGATTTTGCTGCCTCTTATCACTGTTACTTGTGTCTGTAACTCCTAAGGACACTTAAGTCATGGAAAGGGTTAGTCACCAGAGAGCAAGATGTTGGTGCAGAAAGGTCAGGCTGTAGCTCATCTAGATGGCAGAAGGTAATACAACATCCAGCAAAGCACAGGTAAACCTGGAAGGATTATGCTCTGCCCACTGAAGGAACACAAGATAAGCTCCATGCCTAGCAGGCTGGAGGGCAGAGGTTCACTTTTATTTATAGCAGAGGGAATTGGAGAATGAGTGGAAAGCAGAGATCAGAGCTGAGCAGTGATGCACTTCAGATTGCAGGTCCTTTGAGAATTAGTATTGAAGAAGGCTGAACAATTTTCAAATTAAAAACCTAAGACTAAATTCTTCTCCTGTCTCCTGTTGAGTGACATTAGTTCAGCAAAGGGAGTCTTTCCAGTGAAACAACAAATTTTAATCCACAGAATATATTAACAAGACCTGTGAAAAACTGGCTAGAAAAAACTACATAGAAGCTGAATAGAATTATGAGCAAATTAAGAAGAGTCTGGTGTTTGTGTGCCTTGATTATACCTGAGAATTTTTCTTCTGCTTGTCTCTGGTTCTAAGGGATTTAAGACAATTCCCCGGGAGAAGATTGCTCGTATGGGAGAGCTGATTGAACCTTGGTTTATATTTGCCTTGATCTGGAGTGTGGGCGCTACTGGAGATTCTCCAAGTCGTGAGGCCTTTAGCTCATGGCTCAGGAAGAAAATGGCAAAGGAAAGGGTGAGTAAAGGAAAAGCAGATCTTCCCTCATAATAGAGGAATTAGTAGTGAGGAATGGGAATCAGAGCTGAATGCCTGGAGGCTTTGGATGGACTTCCTGACATCTGATATGCCACTCTCTCAAAGGGACCCCTGGAGCTGGAAATTCTGGGAGAGGCCTGAGCCCCCTGGCCTGGGTAGCATCCCATTAGTAAAGTCTTCCTTGAAGTAGTGCATATCCTCCTGTGAATTCAGCTGAGTGGCAGCCAGGTTCACCACAGCTTTATTCTAACAGGTCAAGTTACTCTTCCCAGAAGAAGGACTAGTTTATGACTATAAACTGGATGATGCTGGGCTTAGCAGTACTGAAGATGTGGATGATGAAGACCCTGGAGAGGTAAAATATTTCATTTTTAATTTCAAGGAGGAGAGACCAGGAAGCAACACAGTCCTACAGGATTTGGGAGGATTTTCTCATCAAGGGCAAAGAAGAAAGGCCTATAGGAAGCAAACAAAATGTTTAAATCAAAATTAAGCTTTTCATTGAATCAAGAAGGCAATTTCTTGCCTTCAGAGTTGTGAACCAGATCTTTCAAAGCTGAGCCAAGAGCTGGTCAGTTGAGTCCTGAGTGTCTCTGTCAGTGCTCAGAAAAGTCAGAGGTGGCACAGGTGTGACTGCTGGAGGATAGGGAGAAGCTCAGGTGGATAGAGCTGTCCGTGTTAGAAAGCAGTGAACAACAGCCGAAGAGTTATGTGCAGCAGAGTCTGGAGTAGCAGCAAGGCAGATAAATATTCCGTCTTTTTCACAAGAGACAGCAGTATAGGGCATGTCAGGGTCATCCTGACTGACAGTCACCAGACTCTGGGCTAAAAGGAATTTAAAAGGGAGGGAAAATGCTTCCCCTTCCTGAAATGAAACAAAGAACCCTACATAAGTGTCAGATGCTTAACAGAAGGTGCTAGTGTGGTCGCTGTGGGAAGACCACATGGGGTGGTCAGGAATGTAGATTTTCTCCTGTATTCTCCAGCACAGCCCTGGTAAAAGCTCTATCTCATTCATATAGTGGCTCAGCCCTGGTAAAAGCTCTATCTCATTCATATAGTGGCTCATCTGCAGCTTCAATTTAGCCCAAGAGATCCATCTGTATCTTGTACAAGTAGAAAACCTCATGTGTCACTGAGCGCAATGTGGGTGATGGCACAGAACGGGGAGACAGGAGCCCAGATAAGCCCCCTTTGACCCTCTGCCATGGGCAGAATTCCTGTTCTTGCCGATATCACAAGTGCTCCATTGTGCTTTGATCCCAATTCTCAGAAGGGAGGGCAGGTGTGTTGCTGCTGGGACAATGATCTCTAACTCTTGGGCTCTGTCCCTCCCAAAAGTTACAACTCAAACACTCCCAGCATTTCCATACAGAAAGGTAAGGGTGGAAAGACTCAACAGAGGGGCTGGAAACCTGAATTTCTCATCAGAATCTGAGCTATTATACAGGGAGCAGTGACATGCAAAATAGCAGGAATAGTTTTCCTTTTCCTAGAAGGGATAGATGCCCCCTCTAAGCAGACTCCAATCTTTCAGGTGCACTGGGAAGTGTGGCTGGATGCTACAGCAAAGTTCACCATGGTTCCAGACACCAACTTCTGTGACATTATTGTGCCAACGATGAACACAGTCCGAATGGCCTATCTCCTGGAGCTGTTGCTCACCAACTATAAACCAGTACGTGCCCAGCCTTGTCTGTGAATTTTTTATTAAACCTCTTCCTCTCCCAGTGCAGTCAGAATTTAACAGCTACCTATACTTGGAGATTATTTCCCACTTCCATGGATTTGTATTTCTCTGCTCCAAATCTGTGCTTAAGCACTAGGAGTTATCCATTCAGTACCCAGGCACCATGCCAGCAGCCCAAAGGAATATTAACACTCAGTTGCTCAGTCAAAATGCAGCAATTGCTAGACAGCCCATCACCATCCCTCTTTACCTGTTTCCTACAGTTCCATTTCATACTTCTCTGGTTGGATTCCATCCACACCAAGAGACTTTGGTGTTGGGCAGTTGACCTTATTGAAGAAGCAAGCCCAACAGTCCTCTCCCAACCTTCAAATGCCTAAAAGAGCAGTAACCTGCATTTCTTCCAGCAAATGTCAGAGTGCTGGGAAGGAGTCTGCTTGCCTGTGATTATGCTGCATTGCTGATTGTGCTTCTAGGTTCTTTGCATTGGTCCCACTGGCACAGGGAAGACTCTCACAATTGCGGACAAGCTTTTGAAGAACTTGCCTAACAAATACATCACCCACTTCCTGATGTTTTCAGCACGCACCTCTGCTAACCAAACCCAGGATCTCATTGACAGCAAACTGGATAAGAGGCAAGATTCCTTTCTGCGTGTGCAAAGGCAGTATGCCTGAGCTCCGTGTTTTTATCAGCTTGGCTATTTAGTTTCATCCCAAGACCTGAGCATGTACAGCTGTAGATAATATGTAGGAGACAGCACATCCAAGTTGGGATTGTGAGAGCCAATAATAGCTTGTTATAATGACAAGGAAGTGAGAAGGATTAGTGAGGGTCAGTAAAAGTTGCTCCAGTTCTAGTTATTCCAGAAATAGTGCATTTCACAGCACAGGTGTTTGCAAACCCTGGTGTGGGATCTTTACAGAAAGTGATGGAGGGAGAAAATGCGGCTGCCCACCCGCAATCCCAGTCCCCACAGTAAACAGCTTCCATTTCACCTCCCTGGTCAGCCACTGGTTTGAAGTTCCCAGCAGATTCATGGACTCAAGCTTTGCTTTTGTTTGCACCCATTTACTCCTTGGCATTGCGTATAAGTAGACAAAATTTCACTTGGAGAGAAGCCAGTGCCTCAAACATTGCTCCAGATCTTTTCCATGCAAAGGCCCTTACAAAGTAGTATATCAATGTAAAAATAGCAGAAACTGTTGACTCAGGAAGCATCCAGAGAAAAAAAAACCCATGCTTTTGGATCAAGCTGGAAGTACCTTTTCAACAGGAGCTGTCCCATGTCCTGACATGGGTTCTGTCCTTGCAGGAGGAAGGGAGTGTTCGGGCCTCCAGTCGGTCGGTACTTCATATTTTTTATCGATGACTTGAACATGCCCATGCTGGAGCAATATGGAGCTCAGCCACCCATCGAGCTGCTGCGGCAGTGGATGGACCACCACGGCTGGTACGACCGGAAACAGATCGGTATGACCCAGATCCTGTGCCCAGAGCTCTTGGCAAAAGTTGGCCTGTTAGATAGGTGTACCTGCCCTGAAAATTTGTAGTGAGGGTTTTTAGCTACAACTGAGCACTCATTTCCAATTTTGCACTCTCAAAGGTACTTTTAAGAAGCTGGTAGATATTAATTTTGTCTGTGCCATGGGACCTCCTGGAGGGGGAAGGAATCCTGTCACTCCACGCCTCACTCGCCATTTCAACTACCTCTCCTTCACCGAGATGGATGAGAGCAGCAAGAAGAAGATCTTCTCCACCATCCTTGGCAGCTGGATGGGTAAGTCCTGCAGAAAACTGCCACCTTCTCATGTTGAAAGTCAGCTCAATGACAATGGAGTTTGGAAGGGGACCAATTAGTATTGATGATCTGATCAAAGTGTTGAAAGCTAGAACTTGCAGTAGTCACTCGAAGATGCTTTAGGGAAAGTGTTTTATGAGGCTTAGCAAACAGAGAGTTCATACACTATTTAGTCTCAGGACCAAACTCTGCTGGTGCAAATCAGCAAACTTCAACTTTGGCTTTCACAGTTGCAATGTTATCCTGTAGCCTGGGCCTTCCAAAGAGGATTTTATTTGTGATGGATGATGCAGGTATTCTTAACCTCAGCAGGTAAAGCTGGAACTATTTTTTTTGTCTTTTTCTAGATGGACTCCTAGGAGAAAAAAGTTACAGAAATCCAGTGCGTAAGTAAAAGCAGAAGGATGAGACTGTGAACAGAACAAGCTGGTGAGCACAGCATGGGACAGCTTACCTGTGCTTTCAGCAGACAGACACTTGCCCAGACAACAGCCTTCTGTGGAAGCAGAGCCTTCTGTTACTCTCCATCTGCTGCAGCCTGTAGACAGCTGAGCAGGGTGGATCTGAGCATGGTGCTACAGCCACCATGAAAAAAGGGTTCATTTGGAGTGAAATGAGTCCTCTTATACTTGGCAGGGTGGGAATTTAGGATCATCTTTGCAAATATGCCCTCATCTGCAAATCAGCCAGTACAAAGGAGTGAGAATAGCCAGCTATGGGAGAAGCAAAGCAGAGCTTTCTGAATGCTTGCAATATTCAGAATCACCAGTACCTGACTGTGATCTCAGGGGCACACTGAAACATCTAGCTGTGATTTAGAAAGAACTTAAAGGATTTTTGAAATAATGCAAAAAAGTGCAAAATGCTGGGGTGTCATAGGGCTCTACTTCTCCAGAAATGTTTGTAATAAACTTCATTGGGAGAAAAAAAAATATGCTCTAAAACTGGCAACTGTGTTTAAATCTTGCCAGATTATTGCATAAGAAATTATTCCTCAGTGGCTTTGCATTCGCTGAGCATAATGAATTGCAAGGGGTTTAGCTAAAAGGGCACTCACACCTTCTAGCTTAAAAGTAGCTGAGATTTCACTGCAGGAGTGCAAGGAGGGAGAAGGAAAACCTGTCTGGAGTATTTCAAGTCGGCATCAATTACCCGTCTCGCAGTGCCTCCTCTGTTCCTAGGGAGCACGAAGTCTTCACACCACAGAATCACTGTAAAGCATTCTTGCACCCCAAATCTGGTTCCCATTAGTTGATAAACCCATTGGCAGCTGTCCACTGAAGTAAGCAGGTGCTTGGTCAGGTCTCTCAATGTCTCTGCAGACAAAAAGCAGAAAAAAGTGTGTTCCTGTCCAAGTCCTAGCCAGCACCTCTGCCACTCAGTGCCACCTTCCTGCACTGCAAGAACCCTCTCAGCCTAGAGTTACCATCTTGACATCTTCTCCAACTACTTGTGTCTCTGCAGCGGGAGCAGTTGCAGTGAAAGACTTGAATGAACCCTTAGTTGATGCCACAATCTCTGTGTATATGACCATCACATCCCAGCTGCTGCCCACACCAGCAAAGTCACATTATACCTTCAACCTGAGAGACCTCTCAAAGGTGTTCCAGGGCATGCTCATGGCTGAGCCTGGCAAGGTCGAGGTGAGTCCTCCCATCAGCGCGGTCCTGCCACCCAAGGCAAGACCAGAAATGTTCTAGTTGAAGCCTCATTCACAGGCCTGCAAACAGGCTTCAATTTCCCATGGAAGATGCGTTTTGATATTGCTCAATGAGTGTGCTGGCCTCCCCTTTGGCTATTTCCTGGTACCAGTAGCAGGCAGACACCCCCTTTGTCACAGTCCTTCCTTGGCATGGAAGCAGGTGAATGGCCACAGGGAGTCAGTAGGACACAGCCCACCCATTCAGTGCTGGATGGAGCCGCGGGGCACCAGACAGGGACCAAGTGGGGCAGACGTGTTGTCCTATTACCTGCTTCTGCCCCTTCAGCTCTCCTGAGGACCTTGCTCTGGCTCCAGCCTGGCCAGTAGAGATTGAATTATCACAGGAAGTACTTAGGACCCTAACTACTATAGGTTCTGTGCTATTGGCCAAATAAAAGGATCTTTCAAAAAACACACAAGAAAACTGTGACATTTAAATCAAACTGGGGAAAGATGAGAAGAAAAAAGATAAAATTTAAATCTCTCAAAGAAAGCTCCTCTATGGACAAATAGAGGGGGATAAACTGATGCTGTAATGAGCTCTCTGCAAAGCAGCTGTTTTGACAAAAGTTGTTTTTGAGAGAAGGGAAAGCAGCTTCCTCCGCCCAGTTCTTTCTCCGCTCCAGTTGCCTTGTAACAGGAGTGGAGTTGGCCACATGCTGGGCAGGAACCAGCTTTCCTGACAGCAATGCTCATAACACTTCTCTGCTTCTCTCATGGGGGCTGTTTTGCTGGAATTTCCTACCAGAACAAAGAGCACCTGCTGAGATTGTGGTACCACGAGAGCTGCCGGGTCTTCCGTGATCGCTTGGTCAGTGAGGAGGACCGGACCTGGTTTGACAGCCTAATGACAACGAAAATGGAGGAGTTTGGCACCACTTTTCAGGAGGTCATTCCTTCCCAGCCAGTTCTGTTTGGAGACTTCATGGAGCCAGGTGCCAATGTCAAAGTATATCAAGAAATCGACAGCCAGGATAAGGTAAGGGACCCTGGGACACACGTGAACTACGTTCACATCTTCCCAGTCTTCTGCAAACAAAGGAAAACAGTAATAGTAACAATAGTGGTGCTTTAATTAGAGGTGTCTGAAACTACAAACTGTCCCAGGGGTCTCCTGTGAAATCCTACCACATATATGAATAGTGGTTGTTTTTGTTGTGATGGGCAGTTGAGGAGGAACAAGCTGTCTCTGCATTGCAATCCTGGAGGCAGCCTGCTATGCCAAATCTCCCAAATAAGCCACACTTGGGACTGAAAAGTGAAATTTGCTGGAAAGAAATGGCACATTACCCCCAAACAATGCTACTTTTGCCATTAAAGATTTCACAATTGACCTTTATGAGTAATTAATGTTACTGCCAGTCTCCCTGTTGGAGAAAATACTGGGAGTACTTGGGTAGTGGTAATTAAGCAAAGGCAATGAGTGGTGCGTTTTGCACTCATTATCAGAAAGAGATGATTATTCTGTTGTCTCTCCTCTTGTGATAGCAGTGTGACAAGGGCTGGTAATTAACTGAGCTTTCCAATCCCTTTTGCAAAGTAGATAGGCCTGTTCCCCACAAAGTGAGCATAGCTGAGACAGCCAGACACAGAGGCAGCTGCACACTCCCCACTGATGCATGCAGGACTTTGGCATCTAGGCAGGAATCTCAGTGCTGTATGAATTTCAGCTGGTGTTGCTTTCCCAGCTTCACAGTGAGATTGCTGAGGGGGTAGGATCAAATCCCAGATGTCTTCATGCTTCATCTCCTTCTCTGGCCTGAGGGTACTGTTGAAGGGAGCCTTGGGAAGGGCAAGAGAAACTGCTCCTGCAGCTATTCCATCTGATGACTGGACTGGGAGAGGAGTGTTCTCCTCTACCCTTGTTCAGCCAGTGTTGTTTTCTTCCCCAGCACCTGTGGCTTTCCAGCCAGAATCCTAACCATGGGATTTAGCAGCAGGCAGTGGTCAGCTATATAGCAAGGAAACTGACCCAGAGGGAGGCCCTGGAGCAGTATGGATCAGGCAGCTATACTGCCTTTTTTTTTTTT
>VYXD01012039.1:120855-155523 GCA_013397195.1 Hylia prasina | reverse complement strand
TTTTTTTTTTTTTTTTAATCTTTTGTTTTGAACTACCCCTTGCTGTTTCTCGAGGCAAACTGCACAGTTGGGAACAGCAGACTGTAGTCACTTGCTTTGAGTTAGTTTAAGGTCACCATTGAGCAGCTGCTGCCACCACCACTAACTAAATTCAGCCCATCTAATGGCAGTTCCTTATAGGAGCCCAGAGGAGAGTTGCTCCCAGACTCTGTTAAGCACCAGGCTCTGCCCTCCCCTACTCCTGCCTGTGCCAGCAGACAATAAACACCCCCCCACCTCCCGGGCCCCCCAATTGCTTTTATCTGAGTGTTTCTACCCACAGCTGAAGCTTGTGATTGAGGACTACCTGGAGGAATACAATCAAAGCAACACCCCAGAACTGAAGCTTGTGCTTTTCATGGATGCAATACAGCACATCTGCCGAATCAGCCGGATTCTGCGGCAGGCTCCGGGGAATGCTCTTCTCCTGGGTGTTGGGGGAAGTGGGAGACAGTCTCTCACCAGACTGGCATCTCACATGTAAGTAATGAACTCCCACCTATGCATGTAATGGGGAGCAGCTCCATCGGGGCTGCCTTCAGAGAATCTCTTTTTCTGCCTTTCCCACTGCCAGTTACATGTTTTTCAGGCTGCTGAAAAACAGCCTGAAGCGAGTCAAGAGCAAGGACTCAGTTAACATGCACATCTGCACTGGGTTTCTAGCTAGCTTTGTGTAAAACATGGTCCTGGGCTGGTGGCTGTCCTTGGTGCAAAAGGACAAGCATGTGCTCGAGACTCACTGTAGGAAAACTTGCTTGAGTCCTTTCACCCTGGGTCCACAAGACATACTGGGAATTGACAGAAGAGAATGTTTTAATTTGATGTAACTACACAGGCTTCTTTTTCCTTTAGGGCAGAAAATGAGTGTTTCCAGATTGAACTGTCCAAAAATTATGGCATGACTGAATGGCGAGATGATGTGAGGAAGGTCATGATGAAGGCAGGCCTTCAAAGTCTACCCAAAACCTTCCTATTTGTAGACACACAGGTACAAGAGTATTAGTATGGTGGATTCCTTCTCAAAAGCAGTCAGAAACACATCTCTAAGCTCAGTAATTTCCTCTACAGGGTATTAAGGAACCTGACACAAACTAGACACAACTTGTATTTCTTCAGTAGCCCATATTCAACGTCTTATGAAAAGTTTCCCCAGGGAAACTAGAGGTGGTGCATTTACTGCTAGAGGGTCTGTATAGCTGTGTGTGAGTGGGTGGATTCTTCTCTTGCACAAGGAAACTTCCTTCAGCTCCATCCAAGTGTTTGGTGGGTACATAGATTTTAGCTGTCTGAAGCAAATATTGGCCACTGATATTAGAAGTCCTAAGTAAAATGATTCTTTTCCTTTTCAAAATGAGAGTAGATTTAGGACCTTATGCCTGCTGGTTCCACAGGATAATGCTGGCTGTAACTGTAAACTGTAACTTGCTAATGAGTAGGCAAATTTTCACTTCTGGAATCACAGTTATGTTCCCCATAGGCTTTTTTACTGCCTTCATTATCATAGGAACCATTCCCTTGTGGCAGAGCCCTAAGCAGCAAGATGAGCATCAGTCAAATGCTACTTGTTCTTGCAGCCTTTTCCCTGCAGTGAGAAGCATATGTGGGAGCAAAGGGGCCCAGGAGGGTGCATTTTAGTCAAGGAGATGGATGCTGTGTATTTCTGATGTAGCAAAGGTGGAGAGGTGAGTGTAGCGCTGGAGGGAGATCGTCCCACAGACTGTGACACATCCCTACAATTACTCTGTCTCCCACATTGATAAGCTTTATTTTAATCATGAAGTGTTCTGTGCGGAGGAATGAAGACATGGAGCAACCAGGTGTCTGGGGTCTGACTGCAGAGGCAGGGAGCAAGAGCCTGAGCTCAGTTTGTCTGTAAGGAGATGGGGAATGGGCAGAAGGATGTTTGTTCTCAAACACGCCTTCCCACCCCTGAAATGGCTGAAATATGGCTGTTTAATTGGAAGCGCTGGACAAGAATCAGGGTGTGCCTTTCTGGAGCCAAATGATCGCAAAAATTGTGTCTTATAACTGAGGCTGAGGGCTGTATTTATGCAGAAATTATCTCCATGGCATGTGAGACACAAGTGTCTTCTGACTTCAGAAACTGCTTTTTTTTACCATCTACTTAGATTAAAAGTGAATCCTTCCTCGAAGATATCAACAACTTGCTCAACTCTGGTGACATTCCCAACATTTACAATCCTGAGGACCAAGACGTGATCCTTACCGCTATGAAGCCTATTGTCCGAGATCTGGGGCAGCAGCCCACCAAGGCCAATTTGATGGCTGCATTCACAGCACGGGTTCGCAGCAATATCCATATGGTCCTGTGCATGAGGTATTCCATGCTTTTAATACTAATTATTCCCTCCTTATCATTTGCCTTTCATCACTGTGTAATGGGATCTTTATTTCCAAGCCCCTGACTTTGGAGAAGGTGGAAGAATAGGAGTATGGTTTGCATAACACCTTCCCCTAGGACTAGATACTTTTTTTTGTTTTACACTTTGCTGGTCTCAAGATGAAGTTTGAATTTTTCAAGAGTATGATTATGTGTGATTCAGATGAAACACAAGGTACTTCCTCTTCTCTGCATTATTGAGCCATTTGTTACAGACATATCTTGCTTTATTTGGGGCTCAGTTGCACCATGTTTACTCATGAATCTAATGCATAGTCCATAACCAGCCTGCTCCCTTGCAGGAGGGAGACCAGAAGATACAGGCCATTCTCAGCACAAGAACAAGTAGAAAAATCAGGGCCACGATTATGGTTTGGTGATGTGATCTCTGCATGCACCTGCTTGAAATAAACTTCAGAGCACATTTATTTCTTATCCCTTAAGTGTTGTCCCTAGAGAGGGACCCATAAAACATCACCCTGCTACCATCTTTATACTTCCAGTGAAGGAAGCAAGCGAAGGAATGAGCTCAGACATGCATCTTAGAGCATGCAGCTCACTGCCTGAACTTTCATTCCCTTTTTCCCTCCTTCCTGTCCCCCCTGCTCTGAAAGGCTTCAGGGTGGAAGGAAAGATATTTTGTCCTTGTATGTAGAGCCAGCTGTAACACATCTTCTCTGCATGCCTTGCCCTCAGCCCAATTGGAGAAGTGTTCCGCGCACGCTTGAGGCAATTCCCCTCTCTTGTGAACTGCTGTACTATTGACTGGTTCAATCAGTGGCCTGCTGAAGCCCTGCAGAGCGTTGCCTCGTCCTTCCTGAGTGAACTCCCACTTCTTGGTAGCCGTACTGATGATCTGGACGGGATGGTATGTGCCACACTTGAGAATACTCTGCTCCCCTATGTTCAGTGTGCTGTGTCTTTGGATACACCAAGACAACGGAGGCAGGACACACCTTCAGAAGTGTCCTACCCTGCAGCAGAAATGTTCCGTGGCAGGATCATTCAAACGCAGAGCTGCACAGCTTTTGTATGCCTTGAAACAGGCTTGGCCATTTGTCACCCCCTGTGGCACTAAAGCCCTCACACACACATAAGCTCTGCTTTGACTTTAGTTTGGTTCTTCATAAGCACCTTTTGCTTTCTCTGGGCATCACATAGATTTGCCTTTCACGTGTTCAGTACTGAATAAGATTGTTTCCTTTCTCCTTGTAGATTCAAGTATGTGTAGCAATCCACCAGAGCGTGGCACAGAAGTGCCAGTTATTCCTAGCAGAACTGGGCAGACACAATTATATCACTCCCAAAAGCTACCTGGAGTTCCTCAGCATCTTCAGTTCCCTCATTGGAAAGAAGCAACAGGAACTGAAGACAGCCAAGAACAGGATGCAAAGTGGCCTAGACAAGGTTCGTCACTCACACCCAGGAAAGGTTTGGGGCCACCCCTTACACACTCTGAGCAGGGTATTTATAGCTGCAGAGATGCAGTGAGATGTCCTACACATGTCCTGTGTAACAGGAAAAAGCTCAAGCAAAAGCAAGTGTGAGAACTATGCCTTCTGCCAGGGCCAGTCTTTCTGAAGGTCTGAGTCTGTAACAGCTCTAAAAGAATAACAATCCCCAGTCTTTGGGGACCACAAACCTCTGTGCAGCTCAGCTCTCAGTTCCTTATTAACTTTGTAATTGAAAGCCCTCTAACAGAAACATTGTTCTGCTGTCTCATTGCCATGAGCTTATGAAGTAATGCCTAGCATGTGCAGGCAATGTTAGGCACTACAGTTCTTTAGCACACCACAGTGTCAGATTGTTGCTTAAGCAGGAACCAGGGCAAGACATATGCTTTGCACAGCCCAACGCTTGCAGGCCACCCTCTCCAGAGCAGCACAGCCCCTTCCTAGGGCTTTGCATGGCTGCTGCCCCTGCTCTTAACTCTGCTTTGCTCCCATAGCTCCTGCGAACAGCAGAGGACGTAGCAAAGATGCAAGAGGAGCTGGAGAACTCCCGCCCTCTCCTGGCACAGGCAGCCAAGGACACCGAGGCAACCATAGAACAGATAAAGGTACCGCTGCTGGGCAACCCTGCACTTTCTAACTCTGCCCAGACTGGATTGGACACAGGCTTGAGGTGCCTGGCAGGGATTGTGCAAAATTCTGCTTGATGAGAGGTAAAAATGCCTCAGATTGGCACAGCAGGTATTTGTGCAGAGCTGCACTGACAGCAAAAACTGCCTCCTGCTGGAGTCTTGCTCTGCTGCTGGTAAGCACCAGTTGTTGCAGGAGTGATGTCTCCCGTGCCCTTGTCTGAAACCACCCTCCAGGTGTCAGTCAGCTGAGCTCCCAGCTCCCAGGCCCTTGTAAGCACAGTCTAGCAACACTAACACAAATCCTCAGGTGGCCTGAGCAGCTCTAAGCCAGATTCATTGAACAGGATCATTCCTCCACATCCCACCCCCAGGGAGCTGATCCAGCTGCAGCCTGCCCTCCAAACCTCAGGGATCATCACACAGTCACTAATGCCACTTCAGAAGAGGGAACTGTTCTGTCTTGGCTGTCACTGCCTTCTCTCCCTGCCTATCTCCTACTGTGGGATGGCCACAATGGGACAGAGTGAGCAGGGACACTAACATAATACAGCTCTGCATGGAGAGGGGAAAGCGTTTGCAATCACCTAAATTCCCACATAGCAGATAAGGATTTGGCTATATTCTACATTTCCTTTATACCTCGTGGTAGTGTTTTAACCCTTAGGGTATGCAGAAGTGGCAGTTTTAGAAACAAACCCCTAAACATATCTTCCTATTCCTCCATCTCCCTACAAATTTGCAACCCTATGCACCCCCTACTTGTGCCAATAGGAAAATGGGTAGAGCAGCTAATTCCTGCAAGACTAACATCATTCCAGGCACAGCCAGAGCTGGAGCTTGTGGATGGTTTATACAGGCTGACAAAAACCTTCTCCCAGTATGGTGTAGGAAGGGCATCCCCTGCAGCAGTTAGGTCCCTGAGATCTGCTGGGAAAAGACGCACAGGCTGCCAGGACAGCTGTAATCCTTTCCTAGCAGTGCCAAGCCAACTCTGCCTCCAGCGTGCATCTGAGGCTGCCTCTGGTGTTGCAGGTGGACACAGCTGTGGCTGAAGAGACAAGAATTGCTGTGCAGGCTGAGGAGGCAAAGGCCAATGAGAAAGCTCAGACAGCCCAAGCCATTGCAGACGATGCTCAGAAGGACTTGGATGAAGCCCTCCCAGCCCTGCATGCTGCTCTTGCCAGCCTGAAGAACCTCAACAGAAATGATGTTACAGAGGTAACTGTGTCAAGGCAGAGGGTGGCAGAGCTGAGTCTGGTCAACAACAACATCTCCCTTTGCAACAAATCTCTTTCAATAGGCTTGCAACATCCCCAGCCTTTTCCTCCATCCATCCCCCTGGGCTCACTCTGAGCAGCTGCCCCTGCAGCTTCTCACATTCACTCCTTCAGATGTAAATTGAAGGGCAGAAAGGCAGTAAGTGGCCCCAGGGTGTTTCCAGCATGTCCTGGAGAGGCTGTGGAGGAGGGCTCACCCCATGTGCCTGTCCATGGGGGTAGGCAGCAGGTACCACCAAGCAACCCCAAGTACTGACTGTGCAGCACAGGGACAGAGCTGGCAGCACCCTGAACCTGCAGGCTCTTTAATAAAGGTATCCACCACAGGCAGAGAAGAGGCAGCAGGCTGAATTCAAAGAATACTGGCTTGAAATAGGCTAGTGAGAGAAAGAAGGGTAATTCTGAGCCTGCAAGCATCACAGCCCATAGCCAAGACAGCACGCTCAACTACAGATTTCACCACTCAGGAACAGGCTTACTGCTCTGCAGTTGTGAGTAACAGACCTTTTTATTCTCCCAAAAACACACAAAACCCCTTTCCTCAGAAAGTGGGGAAAGACATAAACAGTACTGGCCCACTTGACCCCAGCACCCATCCTCTTGTAGAGCTGGCACAAGAAGTGTCTTGACTATCCAAGGCTTCCAATGCCACAAGATGCATCAATTTCTTACACATCATCTAAACCAGCACCCAGAAACTCTGTATTTAAGGATTAAGCTCCTAGTTTCTTTTAAATCCAGCTGCCAGGTCATGACCCAAGTAACCTGTCACCAGAGCAGAGACCACCAGAGTTCTCTTCCAGTCCAGGATTAAGGACCCAGTCCAACCAAAAGAGGACACCACTACTGTGGCAGGGAGCAAGGATCCCTTTGACCTACTCCTTTCCATAGGGCAGCTCCCTCAGGGGTCCCTTGGAGGAAGCTGATGCCTGCTTCTCCAGCTCCTCCACCACCTCTCTCAGCCGATCCTGATTGCAGTAAAAATCCACATAAAGGTTGCGCTCCATCTGCAGGATGGGGTTCTCCAGAGACCTGCGCTTGATCTCCAAGTCTCTCAGGAGGTCTGTCAGCTTTTGGTAGAGGTCAGCCTGAATGATGATCAATTGCTGCATCAGCTCAGATATCTCCTAAGGGACAGAGCCCAAACTCACATGAACGTGCAGAAATAAGGGGATTTTCTTAATACCTTGGAACAGTTCAGCCTCCCAGAAAGAAACTACCCACCCAGCTCTGGCTTCCAAACTCTCCAAGTCCAAGGAGAAGAGGTGGCTTACTGGGACACCTTGGCTAAGGCACCCCGATCTCGATGCTGAACAGCACATCTGAGACACAGTTAGAATCACCTTTGCCCCATAGCCAGCTGCTGCCTCTCTGGATGGTTTTTGGGACAAGGCAAGGATCAGGCCAACGTCCCCTCCCTCTGTGGCTGAGAGGCAGTGACGTCTCCCCACTGCGCCCAGCGAGGATGGCAGAGGACTCCCTGTTCTCACCTGCTGCTGCCCAGCAAAGCCCAGGGGAGGAGTGCTTCCTTACCGGCGAGGAGAGCTGCAGCTGGTTGGAGCTGTTGTACAGTTGGTGATAGAGCACCTCTATGGAGGACTCCAGGGCAGACACCTGGGGCATAGGAGCTTCCAGCTGGGCTTCCAGTGCCCTCTTGTCCTGAACCAGCTGGGACCACTTGGCTGCCATGGCCTCATAGCTGCGGAAGGGCTGCTTCTCCTGATCTTTCCCCTTCAGCATGTCCCAGAGCCTGTGAGAGGAGACAGCCAGCCAGACCTGTGAGTACAGCACCAGTACTGAGGAAGAACAGGGCTCTGAGGTTGTTGTGCACTGTAAGACTAGGCTGCAGCTGATGTGTGTCAGCAGTGAGAAGACAGCCACTCCTGGTAAGCATCCCATGTCATGGAACTCTAGGAAGAGCACCATAAAGGATCAGGCTGGCTCAAGAGCCAGTGTGTGATTTCTTTTTGGCAGACACCAGCACCAGCTACTCCAAAACTGTGTGGGGAAAACTGAGAAGACCCAGTCAACGCAGGACACCTAGTCAGAGAAAGGTCTTGCTCTAAGCAGCTTGTGGCCCAGCTCTCCTCCATGGCTGAAGAATTGCCTCTACACTCTGTACCTTAACATTCTAGAAAAAACTTCTGTCCTCTGTACTCATTCCATTCTTCAAGTCCATACTTGGCTTCATCAGTTCAAGCCAGCCAGAAAGAAGCAGATCTGGGGAACTTCACACCACCATGGAGTCACAGTGGCTCTGCACTGGCAGAAGAGCACTGCTAGTCTCTCTGGTATCTTGGGTCTCCTGCCTGTCATGGCCATTCCTATGCCACTGTCCCCACATATACTTTGTTCTTCAAGCTCAGACCCCCCAGGCCCTTACCGTGTAGCAGTGAGGTCTTTGGGGTGTATCCATTTGCGTGGATGACCCTTCTGGGAGGGCCTGGCACCTCTGAAGTAGTTCTGCTGCTCCTGCAGCCTGGTCTGGGATTCCCTGGTGATGGTTTCAGTCTTCTCCAGCCAAGCAGCCTTCTGTTCCAGCTCCTTTCTCTCCCGTTTCAGCTGGAGCTCCAGCAGATCCAGGCGGCTGTGCTGGCTCAAAAGCCACGCAGCCGCCTCCTCCTGGCTCCTGGCAGCGTTCTGGAGGTGAGCAGCTTCCAGGCTGAAGTGCTTGTGCAGGATGGGCAGGCAAAAGCGGCGAGCCTCTGCCTTCAGCAGGGGCGGCAGCTGGTGTGTCAGAGTCTGCATGATGTTGAAACGCAGGACATGAAGCTGCCTCTGGAGCACTGCAGTCCGGCTCTGGAGCTCAGCCTCGACGGTCTGCTGTGCCAGGGGACACAAACAGGCTGGTGACACTGTGCTGCCTGGCTCTGCCACCCCCTCCCAACTTGTCAACTGTGCACCAGTGGTCAGCAGGAGGGACAGCCTGTGCCACAAGCAGACCCTGCCATATAGGATGGTGGAGGAATGGGACTTTACCTGGTTATCCTCAAGAGCTTCCAGAGTCCTCTGGGCCCACTCCAGCGCAGCATGGGTGCCTTCCACTTTTGCTGCTGTGACTATGACCTCCATCCGAGCACAGATATATGCTGTCTCTATTCGGCCCAGCTCCTTCCAGAAGCTGTCTTGGTCCTCCAGCAGCTCATCTTCATCAGTCCCGAGATTTTTTGGTGTTGATGTTTTCTTGGTGTCCCTTCTCTCTGTGACTTCTTGGCTGCCATCTCTCTCCTCACTGTCCATGCTCAACACATCTCTCTCATTCCCTCCCTCCACTGGAAACTCTGCCTTTGAGCCTTGGACCAATATTCCCCAGCTTGCTGGTGCCACCCCCCGCAGTGTCTTTGTGCATTCTTGATAAGGAGCTCCTCTTCTTTCTTCTGGCATTTCACAGTATGAGTCTATTTGTGTCTCACCCTCCAGCCCTTCCTTCAGGCTGCTCTCTCCCTGTGCAGGTGCTTCCCAAACATCTGGAGTCTGAACATTCTCTGGTAGGACTTGCTGGATGAAGCTCTCAAATGTATCAGTGGCTTGTTGTTCTTGCTCCAGGTAAGGAGCAAGATCTATCTGGCACAGCATTGTTGGCAGCTGGCCCATCCCCCTGTTCCCGTGACGCTCTGACACCTGCTTTGCAGCCTTGCTGACCTGGCTCAAGACAGCTCTGGTTTTGAAGATCTTCTCTTGCAGCTCCATATGAGCCATCCTCAACTCCTGCTTCACCACTTTCTCCTCCTCCTCCAAATACTTCTGTTCCTGCTGCAGCTTATTCGTCCAAGCCAACAGCTTCCTGTGCCTCCAGAGCTGGCAGGCATGATAGTGCTTCAGCTCCTGAAGCTCCTGCTGCAGGGCCTCTTGAGAGGGCCCCTCATGTGCTATCAAGCTCGGGAGCTGTGGGACCTGGCAGCACATCCGCAGGGCCTTCTCCAGGGCATCACCTTCCAAGATGGGTTTGCCTGCAGCCAGCAGGGCCTCATAGGCCTCCACCTCAGCTGGGCTCAGCACGTTCTCCTCACCCACCGTGCTGCAGAACCACTTGAGGAATTGCTTTGTCTCAGGGCAGTCAAAGAGCCACACAAAGTCCTTCTCACAGAGGGTGTCTGCGTGGGGGTAGATCAGCCTCAGTGTTGCCATAAAGTCCGCTGCTCTGCTGACAGTGTCCAGTGGGAAGGCCTGGGAATATCTCCAGCTGAACATGGCAAGGATGGTCAGCACTAAAAGGGAAAAAGCAGGAGTCATCCTCAGAGGTCCTGATGCTCACAGTCATGTCAAGGGTGCTGCAGCAGCCCTCCTAGGTGCCTGCTTGAGGGGAGACTCAAGCAGTCTCTCCACAAGTGCTGAAGACTGGCTCATTGTTGTGGTGGGGTACCAGACAAATAAGAGCCTACAGAACAAGGGAGAAAGCCTGCCAGTGCCTCATTTCCATACAGCCTTCTCCCTAGGGCCATACAGATTCAGCTCCTTTGCCAGGATATATTCAGCCCATAGGGACACATCTATTAGACTAACAGAGCAGGCTTTTTCAGCCTATGTTTAGTTTGCTCTATGCCCTTTCTGATAACTAGTTTTCCCTTCAAATGCCTCTGTCCTTCCTACCTGTGCATTGCATCCTCTGTGTCCTGCCTCTGGTCCCTGTCTCCTCTGGCCCAGCTGAGGGAGAGATGAGCACCCCGTCTCCCAGGGAATGAGGTTAACCCACTGTTTCCATTTGGGGTTTGCAGGTACGAGCCCTGCAGCGGCCTCCCCCCGGTGTGAAGATCGTGATTGAAGCTGTCTGCATTATGCATGGAAAAAAGCCCAAAAAGGTGGCAGGAGAAAAGATAGGCACCAAGGTGGATGATTACTGGGAGCCAGGCAGGGCCCTCCTCCAGGACCCAGTGCAGTTCCTGAACAGCCTGTATGATTATGATAAGGTAAGCAGTGGCAGAAGGAAGCTTTGACTGGGATCAGGTATTTCCTCACAGACATCCTTCTCACAGCAGCAACAAATTGAGCCTCTCATGGGCAACACCCATCAGCGACACCAAGGATGAGGATGTATTTGGTCTGGAAGCCCTCATGTAAGTCGGGTGCACTTCACTGCCTTGGGCAATAGGACCCAGACACACAAGTCTTCACATTCTGTCCCCCTGCTCTTTTGTGTGGAGGAGCTAGATAGAAGTGGTATGGGAAGGGATTTACCCAATCCCACAGTTGTGGCTCCCAGACCTCAACGTGCAGCAATTTGATTCCTCTCTCTCTCCACTGTGATGCCACCCTGTCAGGTCCTGAGGTGCTGCTGCCTCTGGGGGAAGCCCTTAGGAGATCAGTGACGAGCATGCTAGAGATCTGACTGAGGAAAGCCTCTTTCTCTCCCACCATTCTTTGCAGGACAATATTCCAGACAGTGTGATCAAGGCCATCCAGCCTTACATTGACAATGAGGAGTTTCAGCCAGCTGCCATCGCCAAGGTCTCCAAGGCCTGTACCTCCATCTGCCAGTGGGTGCGTGCCATGCACAAGTACCACTTTGTGGCCAAGGTTGTGGAGCCCAAGCGGGTAAGAGACTCTGCTTTTGGTGTTTGGGAACACAGTACTAGCAGCTCTCTTCTGCAGGAGATGTTGGGAATCACCACATTCTGCAGGTCAGGATGTAACGCCTTTGTCATCCAGGGATTGGACTGACTGAGATATTGAGCTATCAGTAGCTAGAACTTATCAGGAAGCACTTTTATGGAAAACCAACTCTTGCTCCAAGATCTCTGGCTTTTGGGGGAAAAGCCTGACCACATACTCAAAATTCCCACTGTTTCCTTGTGCATCTCCCCAGCAAGCCTTGCGGGAGGCAGAGGAGGACCTGCGTGCCACTCAGCTGATCCTTGACGAAGCTAAGCAACGCCTGAAGGAGGTTGAAGATGGCATTGCTGCGCTGCAGGAAAAGTACGAGACCTGCAAAGCCAATAAGGAGGAGCTGGAGAGGAAGTGTGAGCAGTGTCTGCAGAGATTGGCCCGTGCTGATGTGGTAAGGGACAGAGCTGGGTTCTGCCTGCTTAAATGGGGCAACTCAATTTCAGATCAAGCAGCACAGTGGTGAAAACATCCCTGTGCCTGAAGCTCATGACAATCCCAGGCTGAAGCTACCTGGCCTGATCCCAGCAGCTCAACAGGACTGGAAAGCTAAGCTAGCCAGGCACTGATGTAAAAAGTTGTTGTCCTCCTGTGCACAGCTTCTTCAGCTATCAGTGAGTCTCCACGACAGCTGAGAGCAGCCCAGTAATCCTAGGATTGAGTGCTTAGAGCCAGGAACAGAATACAGAATATGTCAGAGGCCACCCCAGCCTCTGGTCACCAAAGTCACCTGCAGCATTATCCAGAGAGCAGCAGGTCCAGGACACAAGGTTAGACCACACAGCAGCTCTCACATGTGCAACTTACCCCACAGCTCATCAACAGCTTGGCTGATGAGAAGGTGCGCTGGCAGGACACTGTGGAGAACCTGGATGACAAAATCAACAACAGCTCTGGGGATGTGCTGGTTGCAGCTGGCTTTGTGGCCTACCTGGGCCCTTTTACAGTAAGTGTGCAGTGCTCAGCACTCAGTTTGCACTCTTCTGTCCTGGCCAGGGAGAAAGGAATAGAACACAAGGGTGTGAGATCCCTCCAGGATCTCTCTCCACTTGTGCTAGAGGCTGCACAGGGCCCAGGGCCCATTTGAATGGGAACAGGAGGGTTTAGATACTCACAACAGACCAGCTGCAACTTAAAGAAAGGCTATGATGGTGTTTCTCATGGCAGGGAGACTACCGTGCAGCACTGTCCACGGAATGGATGAGGGAGCTGGCCGAAAACAACATTCCCCACAGCAAGGATGCAAGCCTCATCAACACCCTTGGAGATCCCGTGGAAATCCGCTCCTGGCAGGCAAGTTTCAAAAAAACCCAAACCAAACAATACTTGAGGAAGAAGGGGCCTCAGGTAAAGACTAAAACAGTCAGCTTACCACTTACTAGGATCACCTGTACCAAAGGACAGGCCCCAAACCGAGCAGCTGGATATTGGGTAAGTATCTCCACACTGCGGAACTGGAATTGCTGCAGGCCTGGGCAGCAGCAAAGAGGGCATCAGCCTTGACCTGTAAGGCTTGTCCTCTACAAACCCCAGGCCCAGAGCCAAGCTCTGGCCATAGCCTGCCCAAGCCTGACCCCACAGCACAGCCTCATCCCAGGGCTCGACTCCTGGCAGAGGTACCTTCACCACTATCCCCTGTCCACCCACTGGGAGTACTCAGGGGCCAGGGCAGCAAGGGCTTCTTTCTGGTCACCTATGTGCACTACCAGGTATCCCAACAACTTTTTCTACCCTGTTAGATTTTTGGTTTACCCAACGATGCCCTGTCTGTGGAAAATGGGGTAATAACCCGATTCTCCCTGCGCTGGAATCACTATATAGACCCACAAGGACAAGCAAACAAATGGATCAAGAATCTGGTAAGAGCTGTGGGGAGGAAAGCCAGGTCTGCCAGGATAGGGGAAACAGTTTTCTGTCAGGAGCTGGGCAGAGCAACCTCAGGCTTTGGCTCTAGAGCTGCAAAACACCAAACTATGCCAGCCCAACCTAACCAGTACAAGACAGTCTCCACATCCACATTCATGCCAGGTGGATTTCCCTTCTCAGGGAAAGCAGTACAGGGCAGGAGGAGCCCTCATGTAAGCAAGCAAGGCATCAGATTCCTACTCTGGCTCTCCACTGACATTCTGAGGCATTCACCTCACAAAACAATACCAGCATCTCCCATAATGGTTTTCAAATTTCTAAGACAGAGAAGGATCAGGGTGACATTACCTGGCTCTTGAGCACAGTCCCTACCGCCACAGTGCTGGAAACACTAACCACCACCCCTTCTCCAGAGACATACTTTACTGCCCTTTTCAAGGATCAGGCAGGAGGCTGAGTCAGCTGTTCCTATTTTGCTCCCTGAGGGCTTTTCCCACCCACCTGCTCTCACTTTGTAGGCTCTGCCCTGAATTAGGAGTGTGGGGCTCCAGAGGAGTATGGGTCTGTGAAGGAGATTGTCCCTATTTCCTCCCTTTTCTGCTGCCTCATTGAGCTGTCTCTAGTGCCTGCTGGTGTAGGATAAACTTGCCAAAATAGCCAAAGTCTAGCTGAGCAAGAAAAGATATTATTTCTGCTGCCCCAGGGAGCTAAATCAGTCCAGTGAGAGGTGTACTGTGCACCAGAGCTGGATGTGAAGGTAGCAGGACACCACAGAAACCATGCTCTCCCCTGTCTCTGCTTTCAGGAGAGGGAAAACAGCCTGGAGGTGGCCAAGCTGAATGACCGAGACTTCCTCTCCACTCTGGAAAACACCATTAGCTTTGGGAAGCCCTTCCTGCTGGAGAATGTCGGCGAGGAGCTGGATCCAGTCCTTGAGCCTGTCCTGCTGAAAGAGGTGCTATGTCTCACATTGGCAAGGAGGGCAGTGGGTGCCTGGCTGAGCTGTAAGGGGCCAGCTGGCCAGGGTGCCATGGGGTGTGGTGCATTCATGGGTCTATGTGGGCAGGCAGAACTCACATGGATGAGTGAGTTCTGCATCTTGGCCAGGGCTCCAACACATTGACAGCCTCCTGCACACACTGGTCTTCTGCCAGCAGGCATCTCTGCCTAGAGAGGCAGGGCCATGAAATACAACTGCTGTCTTCGTGTTCAGGCCTTTAGTTCCACAGGGAAGCTTGGAGCTGCTCTGAGCTGTCCTGAGAGCCTTCAGACTCTCTCCTCATTGCAGAGCCCAGGGCACAACAGGATGCCTTCCCTCACAAGAGGTAGTCATCCCAGCCTTCCTGTATTTGTCCTTCCCTGGTACAGACCTTCAAACAGCAAGGCAGCACTGTGCTGAAGCTGGGGGATACAGTGATCCCCTACCATGAAGATTTCAAGATGTACATCACCACCAAGCTGCCCAACCCTCACTACAGCCCCGAGGTCTCCACAAAGCTCACCCTCATCAACTTTACCCTCTCACCCAGGTACGTGCTTTTACCCTGTTAGTTGCCCATGCTGCTCGGCTTCATTCCTTGCAGTCCTCAGACCCTCAGGCGTGTTGCCCCCTCACCTGCCACCCTCATTTCCATGGCTTTTGTTGTAGTGGTTTGGAAGACCAACTGTTGGGAGAAGTGGTGGCTGCAGAGCGGCCTGACTTAGAAGAAGATAGAAACCAGCTAATTGTTAGCAACGCCCAGATGCGTCAGGAGCTAAAGGAGATAGAAGACCAGATCCTGTATCGGCTCAGCACCTCTGAAGGAAACCCTGTAGACGACTTGGAGCTCATCAAAGTGTTGGAGGCATCCAAGCTGAAGGCAGGAGAGATCCAGGTCAGACGTGAAAGGTGCTCTCCCCCCTGCAGCTGTGCATCCCCTGCCAGCACTCCACTAACCATGACATCCCTTCTGGCCTGCAGGCCAAGGTCGCGGTGGCAGAGCAAACAGAGAAGGACATCAACATCACCCGCATGCAGTACGTGCCTGTGGCTGTCCGCTCGCAGATCCTCTACTTCTGTGTCTCAGACCTGTCCAACGTGGACCCCATGTACCAGTATTCACTCGAGTGGTTCCTCAACATCTTCCTCTTGGGGATCCGTAACTCTGAGAAAGCAGGTGCCTGCGCAGAACAGCCCCCTCCTGCCCTCTCCCTCACCCTGCATCTGAACCCGATCTGCATGTGAGAGCAGCATCTGTCCTTCCCAGACAGGGTGCGGGTGTGCCTCTCTGACCAGGAACCCAGAGCTGACGTGGAGAGCACCCTCCACATTCCCCACGGCACCTACCACCCTTGTTGCCTTTTTTTCAGACGAGCTGACAGAGCGGGTGGAGAACATCAACAACTACATCACCTTCAGTCTCTACTGCAACGTGTGCCGCAGCCTCTTTGAGAAGCACAAGCTCATGTTTGCCTTCCTGGTCAGTGCCCGGATCCTGATGAACGAAGGGCGGATCGATATGGTGAGCGAGTCATCTTAGTCCTTGCAGGCATCCCATCAGGGCAGCTCAAGCACAGCCTGTTCAGCCCTTAGAACTGTGTGCTGGGTGGAAAAGGAGCCTTGTTCCCTGGGGCTAGAGACTGGCTTGGCAGCCTGCTGGACAAACACAGGGGCTTCTGTCTTTATTCAGTTTTCAAACTGTGGTCTGTGTCTACATGCAGAGCTGCCTAGCCTGAATCACCTGCAGCTTCTGCCAGTTTTGCTGCCAGACTGCTGCAAAGGTTAATGAGTTCAGAGGGAGCAGGCAGGGGTTAGCAGAGAGTGGCAGCTGAGCAGTCACTGTGTTGATCTCACCAGACCCTCCAGCACACACACCTGGTAGGAGAGCAGCCAGAAGGATATTACGGGATTTTAATTGGATATGGTACCATGTGCCTTGAGCTCAGGTGAGTAGGCTATTATCCATGATCAAATTGTATCCTGTTCCCAGGATGAGTGGCGGTACCTGCTGTCAGGAGGGGCCATAAAGGAGATGAAGGACAACCCAGCTCCAGCCTGGCTGAACGAGAGAGCATGGGGAGACATCCTGGCTATGAGCAGCCTGAAGAATTTCTCTGACTTTGACAACGATTTTGCAGCCAACCTTGAAGGGTTCAGGACCATTTTTGACAGCCCCAACCCTCACAGGCAAGTGTCCCGTGCTTTAGTTCTTCTGCACATGACATCGCTGGGAGAGCAAGAGGAGCTGATACAGTGCCAGCTCTGCTCCCAGTGCAGTGCCATGCAAGGGAAAGGATGAGGCACTGCTTTGTCTCCGCAGGGGTGACCATTGCTTGCCCAAGGCAGAGCCTTATCCCAATGCCCTATTTGTATTATATCCCAGCAGTATTTGCTGCTTCCCTAGTGGAAGCAGTTCTGTCTTGCCTGCTGATGGTTTCAGAGCTACAGACAACAACCTCAGCCAAGGCACTGGAAGGTCCTTGTCCCTTATGAAGCCCCAGTGGCTGCCTGCAGGCAACTTGGGTACTTCTTGTGGACTGTAGGATCTGGCACATCCCCCCAAAATGCACTTAATTGCTTTGCAGAGAGCCTTTGCCTGGGAAGTGGGAAGATGGGCTTGATGCCTTCCAGAAGCTGCTGGTTCTGCGCTGTCTGCGTGGAGACAAAATCACCAACGCCATGCAGGACTTTGTGGTGCTGAACCTGGATCAGCGCTTCATTGAGCCACAGGTAACCAGCCAAGAGCAGGTGCTGGTGGGGACAGGATGGAGCAGGAGGCCTCGAGCTTGTGATAATTGGGCCACCAACTGCAGTGAGGGTGCTCATCCCCCTCTGCAGCCACAGTGTTCCTCCCACAGCTGGGAAATACCTATGTCTTAGATGAGGGATAGCCTTCATGATGTCCACCAGTTAAACCACACTAGGAGGGGGCAGATACTGCAGGTGTACAAGGGAAGAGTTCAAATGACAAATGGCAAATGCCGTGACTGTAACGTGGCCAGAGGAGAGCTGTACATGATCCTCACTGATCATGTTCCTGACCTTGGCACCCAAGAGGATGCTGGAGCTGTAGAGGAGAGCTGGAGGCCAGGAAGGCTGAGGAGGTGCTGCATGGTTCCACTACGGCCTCTCCACTCTAACCAACTCTCTGTTGCAGACCACTGACCTCTCAGTCGTGTTTAAGGAGTCCACTGCCACCACCCCTCTGGTGTTTGTGCTGTCTCCAGGCACTGACCCCGCTGCTGACCTCTACAAGTTTGCTGAAGAAATGAAGTTCACACAAAAGCTCTCTGCCATTTCTCTGGGCCAAGGACAGGTAAGCTGTCAGTGCTTATGTGGAACAGCAGTGTCTTGGCACTCGTATCAAACTCACCAAGGTCCAAGTAGGTCAAACGCTTGCAGCACTGTGAAAACACCCACGTGCCGAAGGGCTTGTACTCACCAACCTTCTGTTTCTACCCCCTTGGGGTGGGAGCTGCAGCAGCTCCCACTACAGTGCCCTCTAACTTCCTGAATCCATGTGCAGTTCTTCTATTCCCTCCACCCTCCCTCACAGGCTTGTAAAAGCTGTAAAAAACTTTGCTGTGCCATCAAACAGCAAAGATCCAGCTGAGCCATGGGGCCGTACCTCTGGACAGTGGTCCTTCCACCCAGCCCCAGGGAGCTGCCTCCCTGTCCTGCTCAGCAGGACACAGTGTGCCATGGGAAGGGTCTCTGAGCTCTCCCTTTCTGCCTCTGCAGGGCCCCCGTGCTGAAGCCATGTTGCAAAGTGCCATGGAGCAGGGCAATTGGGTCTTCTTCCAGAACTGCCACCTGGCCCCCAGCTGGATGCCCTCACTGGAGAGACTCATTGAGGCCATTGACCCCAGCAAGGTGAGATGTTTTCCTGAGCAGGTGCCCACTCTGAGGATAACAGGCAGGAGGCTGGAGCCCAGCTCTAGTTCAGACCCATCCATAGGCTCCTCATAGAGGACCAGAGGGTCAGTGCAGGAGCAGCTGCAGGAGCTGTGCCTTCACCCTCTGAGCACTTGCTGCCTTCTGTACTTCAGGTGCATCCGGACTTTCGCCTCTGGCTCACAAGTCTACCGAGCAACCACTTCCCTGTGTCCATTCTCCAGAATGGCTCCAAGATGACCATCGAGCCACCCCGTGGAGTCAAGGCCAACCTGCTCAAGTCCTACATTAGTTTCAGTGATGACTTCTTGAATTCTTGCTCCAAGGTAAGAACTCAGATTGTGCTTTGGTTTGTTGTCCCCATTCATGCCTGTTCCAATGTATGCTTTCCACCTGGATGTTGCTCCTCTCCAGGCATAGCTCTTCTTCTCCATTAGAGAATCCATGTGCTAGAGAAGGAGGTGTTTCTCATAAATTCATATCTGTGAAGAGTCACTTGGAAGTTTTACTTTGAGAAACAGAAGCAACAGTATTTTGGAGGCCTGGCATAAGGCAACTCCCTTTAAGCAAGGAGTGAGCCATGGCCTTCCCTAGCACAGAAGCCTGTCTCAGGTTTCCCCATCTCCAAGCTCCAGCTGGCACTCCTGAATTAGCACATTTGCTCTCCCAGGTCCCAGCAGCACCTGATTCCCTCCAAGAATGTCTCCTCCCAAGTTGAGCAACTCCTCTCCCTGCTTCCCACAGGTCACAGAGTTTAAATCCTTGTTGCTGTCGCTTTGCTTCTTCCATGGGAACATGCTGGAGAGGAGAAAGTTTGGGCCTCTGGGTTTCAATATCCCCTATGAGTTCACAGACGGAGACCTCCGCATCTGCATCAGTCAGCTGCAAATGTTCTTGAATGAATATGTAGAAATTCCTTACAAGGTGAGAGCTGCCCCTTCTGCGAGGGAACAGGCTCATGATGCAGACATAGATCAGAACAGTGGTGGGGTCTCTTGCAGGTTCTGAAATATACAGCTGGGGAGATCAACTACGGTGGCCGCGTGACCGATGACTGGGACCGGCGCTGCATCATGAGCATTTTGGAAGATTTCTACAAACCTGAGGTTTTAAATCCTGACTTTGTCTATTCTGAATCAGGTATCTACAAGCAGATCAGTACCTCTTCTGACCTCAATGTAAGTACTGAAGTCACAAATTGCAGCTCATAAATCCAGGGGGATTGTCACAGTGCAAAGGGGATCTCTCCTCTGTGAAACCCACTGCATTTTCAGGTCCCCGGGGGAATAAAAGTTTGTAAGATATTCAGCTGGTCTTGGCCTCACAGTCTGTGTGGATTCCTCTCCAGGGCTACCTCCAGTATGTCAAGGGCCTGCCTCTCAATGACAGCCCGGAGCTATTTGGTTTACACGACAATGCTGACATCACCTTCGCTCAGAACGAGACCTTTGCTCTGCTGGGGGCCATTGCACAGCTGCAGCCCAAGACCATCACGTTGGGAGGCCACAGCAGGGAAGAGGTGGGTGCCCCAGTCCTGACAGTGCTCTGGCAGCCAGTGCCCAGTGTGGGTAGTGGCCACAAGCACCAGCTCTCAGCAGGTGCCACCCTGCCTGCTGGGTGCCAGCAATGGCACTGCTGTGCCAGCATTAGCTCTCCCCCTTCTCAGCAGCCATGGGGCTGGATTAGAAGGATGCTGCCACTTGCCACTTTTCTTCCAGATTGTGGAGGAGACCTCCAAGGACATCCTGGCAAAGTTGCCTGACCCCATGAATGTGCAGGAGGTGATCCACAAATACCCACTGCTCTATGAAGAATCCATGAACACAGTGCTGGTGCAGGAGGTGATCAGGTAAAACTCCTGTGGGATCACATCCTAGGGAACAGCAGAGATATGCAGGCCCCTGCTGCCACCCATCTTTGGAGAACCTCAGTACTGAGCACAACAGTGGGGTGGGCAGTCACACTAAAAACTGTGTTGTCCCAGCCAGGACCTTTGGCTGATTCTGTCTCTGTCTGCTGCAGTCAGCAATTTAGGGCAGGAGGAGCAGCTGTCAGACCCTGTTGAAGTGGACTTGGGCAGGGGGTTACATGGAGGAGCTTCACTTGTGTATAAAGATCCACATCCTCTCTGGGCAGGCAATGGGTGATAAAACACTGTAGAGTCACTCTGCTCCCTCTGCCCTTTCTCTGTAGGTACAACAACCTTCTGGAGGAGGTTGCCTTAAGTCTGAAGGATTTGCTGAAAGCTCTCAAGGGTCTGGTCGTGATGTCCTCTCGGCTGGAGCTAATGGCCAGCAGTTTGTACAACAACACTGTTCCCGAAATATGGAATGCCAAGGTATGTGCCCCAGCCAGCCCAGCTGCCTGCCAGAGCTCACCCAAGCCAGAGGAATGGGTTATCAACTGCTGCTGGACTGGGCTGTCTCACATGGAGTTGGCTTTTGGTCCCCTGGCATGGAGATGTCTCCTGCCTAGTGCATCTCACAGTTGTTCCCAGCCCCTGGGCTCTGGGCAGCTCTCAGCAGCTGAGGCACAAGGTCTAGGCTGTCCTTGACTGCCTTCAGCACCTCCCTCTGTGGGTGCCCCACAGGCCTATCCGTCACTGAAGCCGTTGGCATCGTGGGTGAACGACTTGGTGCAGCGGATTGAATTCCTGCAGAACTGGATCAGCCATGGGATCCCCTCAGTGTTCTGGATCAGTGGGTTCTTCTTCCCTCAGGCCTTCCTCACTGGGACGCTGCAGAACTTTGCCAGGAAATCTGTCATCTCCATTGACACCATCTCATTTAGCTTCAAGGTCAGTAAATCAGGTGGAGTCTGAATTTACTGGAATCTCCTGCTAGAAGGCCACAAAGGCCCTGCCCAAGAGGTGAAGCCACCAGGCTCCACAGCTGCTTATGGCCCCATCAGCCTCTTTGTGCTTGGACACACCCACCCACCCACATTGCCAGACACCTCCCTAAGGCTGGCAGAGGCTTCTGCTTCCAGACCCGCTCACATCCCCCTCCACCAGCTCTGTCACAGGCTGCCCCTCTGAGAGCTGTGGCACGCTCTCCTTGGGCAGCACCGGCTTAATTAAGAGCTGCCTGAGGTTTCTTGGGGCTGAGTCCTCAGGGACACGCCTTGAGTGAGGGCCCCGCGGCCCCTCCCCTGGGCAGGTCATGAAGGAGTCGGTAAAGGAGCTGACGCACCAGCCCAAGGTGGGCTGCTACATCCACGGCTTGTTCCTGGAGGGTGCCCGTTGGGACGCCGCCGCGGGTCAGCTGGCAGAGTCACGGCCCAAGGAGCTCTACACGGAGATGGCCGTCATCTGGCTGGTGCCTGTCGCCAACCGCAAGCCTCCAGAATCCGGCTCCTACCTGTGCCCCATCTATAAGACTCTCACTCGTGCAGGTAGGTGCCCTAAAGGTTCCAGAGGCACGGGAACTGCAGGAGAAGCTAGGAAGAGCAGCCTGGGAGGGGCAGTAGGGAGTTCCTCCTGCCATACATGGGCATAGAGCAAGGTACTGTTGGCAGTGGCCAGGCAGGGAGAAAAGATTTCCCCTGCTGTGGTTGAGAGAATGGAGCAGCCAGGCCCCCTGGTTCTGCAGCAATGCCCCCAGGCAGGCTCCCCTCAAGCTCACAAGACTGTTTCCCCCAGCACTGCTCAGCCCGTCACCTGGCTTAGGGTGGGGACAAGGGCTCGTGGATGGGGTCACTTGTCTGGGATTCCCTGGTCAGCGTGCAGCAGCACCATCCTCTTGCCCTTGCTTCCCCCATTACAGGCACGCTGTCAACAACGGGCCATTCCACCAACTATGTGATTGCTGTGGAGATCCCTACAGACAAGCCAGAGAAGCACTGGATCAAACGGGGTACAGCCTTGATCTGTGCCCTGGACTTTTAGCCAGAAAATGCAGTTGGGCATTTGCAGGAACCCACTGTAGCTGAGGGCCTGAGCCAGGCTCCTGCCCACCTCTCCACCTGCCCTGCGTCTGTTGAGGTGAGTCCTGCCCTTCCCCTGTCGAGGTCTACCAATAAATTGAGCCTGGTGTTGTTGCACTCACCATTACTACATCAAATCTCTACGCAATGGAAGAGCTGCCAGCAGGGCTAACATGGCCTGGAGCTGGCACGTGGTGCTTCCAGCCCCACTGCCCCTGGCCCCCTTCCCTCACACACCTCTTCCGTGGCTGGCCATTACAGGGTAGTTTTATTCCTTCAGACAGATCCGTTATTTACAGCACTTGATATTAGACACAGCAAGAGACAGAAAGATTTTCTTTCCTTCAACAAATACCAAAAGAATTGTTTCATTCCATAGTCAAGATCTGTACACATATTGAAAAAATTCAGTCCTCTCCTGAGGCAGCTCCACCCCAGTGGAGAACAGTACTCACCTCTGGTATCACAGATTTCTGCCAGGCTCCTGGGGGCTAACAGGAGGCAGGAGGCAAGAGGCAGCCAGGCTGCACCAGCAAGCTCTGTTAGCAGCCAGCCAACGGGAAGAGATGTGGGCTCCCTCTGCTGCTGCCCCCATCCCATATCCACCATTGCAGCAACCAGCCACATCTCCCCGTCAAGAGGCTTCATCAAGCCACAGCCAGTGTCCACCCTCACACCATGCCCAGCAGCACCAAGGCCACCATATGCACCTGGGTCTGTTTGTAATTCATGGGGTTTCTCTGGGGCCTGGGCCTGGTGTAATGCTGTGTGACCCATAGGCACTACCAGGGCCACAGAGCTAGTCTCAAGGAGAGCAGCCAGGGCAGCAAGAGGCACAGGCTTCCCCCAGCACCACCACAGAGAGCTGGAAACAAGGCCCAGCTCCACAGACAAGCCTACCCCACCTCATCCAGCAACAGAGTGCCATGGCCCACTGGGGAGCCAAGCTACCATGGGAAGGTGTCACCAGCCCCATGAGCTCAGGCAGCAGTGGGCACTGGACAGTGCAGCGTGGGGTGGGTGCAGAAGCAGCTCTGTCCTGGAGCCACCTTGCTAAGAATGGCCAAAGCCTAAGTTAGGACCAAAAATGAGTTTGGGGAAGGGAGAGAGGAGGATAGAAAAGAGACATGAACATCCCAGGGAAACACAGAGCTGAAGGCCCGGACACAGGACACAAGCCACAGCCAGCTGCGGCCAGCACAGCCTCGCATGGGCATTGCCAGCATTCCCACAATGACAGAGCCATCCCCAGCTGGGTGGGCTCTTTCCCTCCAGTCACAGTCCTCAGCCAGGGCGCTGACATGGAGGTGACATCTGGGTGCTGCCATGGCATGGGCAGACAGCTGAGCACTCCAGCCTCCCTTCTGCTGCAGGGACTCCTCCAGACAGGTTCTTGCCTTTCACAACTTAGGTGCAGAGGAAAACCTGATTTCCCTTTGTCTCCAGGCTCCACCTGGGCTAAGGGTTTGTCACTGTAGTCCCTCTTCCTTGGGCAAAGGGTAACAAAGACCCAAGTACCAGTGCCCAAAGCCACAAAGCCCAACTGCTGTTTCTCAGTCTTGGCTCTCTGGCTACTGGCGCTTGGCTTTGTAGGGGCGGGAGCGTTTCCGGCGGTCCGGCTTCCTCTGCTTGTGCAGGCGGCCGATGCTGACTCCCTGCCGCCTGCGCACGGAGATGTTCTGCTCCACAAGGCTGGCCAGCATGCCTGCAGGAAGAGCACACACACGGGCCTGGACTGCTGGGGTTGTCCATACCAGAGGGCAGCCCTGCCCCTCTCGCTCAAAAGCCATCAGAGGGCACCTCCTGGGACTATAAACGGGAAGAAGAAAGCAGGGATCTGTGGCTCCCCAGACTCAGCATCAGCCTGTGCCCCAGGCCTGGCCTAAACACGGAGCCAGGCAGGGTGAGCAGCCCAGGCTCTCAGCTGCTGCTCCATCACGCTCAGTGCAGCTCCATCAGCTGAACCCAAACCCTCTGCCCCATGAGCACAGCTCACCTTCCTGGGCCAGCATGGATATGAAGGTACAGATGAACTCATCATAGTTGTGGGTTCTCCTCTGGTCATCGATCTACAAAGAGACAAATCCACAAATAATCCAGAACCAGGGAGAAGGGAGAGTTCAAGGTTAACGGGACAAAGAACTGGCATGCCTGGCCTAGCCCACAGACTAAGGAGACTAAAGCAGGAAGGGACCCACCTCCCAGCCTACCTTGGGCCAGTGCCCAATTGGGACTGTCTCCACCCCAGTTCAGATGCTACTGTGTTCCACAAAGGGCAGCTTGGAAGAGGTGAGGGTGAACAGGGGAGGTATCTCTGCTGACTCTCCCCTGCCTTCTGTAAGTGCTGATATTCATCCCAGCACTCTATTACCCTCCCACAGGCTGCCAGTGCTGCCCCAGTGCTGTGGTATGTCCTCGTAAGAGCTCTGCCCTGCTGGGCTGTTTGGTAACATGGAAGAGACTCTGAATGCTCATCACCATTCTCAGCTGAGCCACTCTCCCTCCATTTTTACATAAAACCATCCCAGACAAAAGCCTTTGGGCAGCTAAATCAGCAGTGCAAACAAGCCAGCAACACACCTTGAATTTCTTCCTCTTCTCTACCTCCTCCTTCAGGCAGGCCTCATAGTTTGCAATCTCTGCTTCCACACACTTGAGCAGCGCCAGCAGCTCCTACCAGGATCAAGCAGACCAAACATGAGCACAGAGCCAGCCACAGCCCAGGAGCCAGCAGGGTGAGCTGGCAGGTGTTCCTCTCTGTGCTAGGAAAGGGAGGATTCATCAACTTGCCAGGGAAAAGAGATTAGTTCATTGTAGGGAATTCACTATGGCGAGCCCCAGGGGAGGTGGGTTCTGCCCCAGCCCCAATATACCTGATTTTAGGACAGGTGGAAGGGCTGCCTGTGTGCCAGAAACCCCGCCCCCTCCCTCCTCCCAGGGCCTGCTTCCCCTGAAAAACAAAATCTGAAAACTTCTCCTTGGAAGTCTGGTTTCTATCCAGCTCTCCTCCAGGGAGCCCCTGGTGCACCTGTGCTGCCTGAGCCTGGTCCTGCCCCTGTTGGAGAGCACACAGGCTGTGAAGTTACCAGCAGGCTGGGACTGCAGGGTCTCACCAGCACCTGGCCCAGAGGAAAGCACAGAAGGCTGAATGTCTCTGCTGCAGAGACAGGGCTGTGCCCACTACCAAGGCAAAGGTCCCCGAGATGACGCAAGGCACAAAACCTGCACTGCCTTGTGCCTTGAGGCACGGCTGCGATGACATGCGAGGGGACAGCGTGCACATGCAGTTCAGTCTGCCAGCGCTGCTGCGCCTCCGGGTGAGCTCCACGTTCCCAGGGCTGTCGCAGCACAAAACTCACCTTGGGAGAATACTTTTCCCCCCCAGGGTGATCACTGGTCCTGCCAAGTCCCACCTTCTCTTTGCTGTCACTGGCCTCACTGCCCTCCTTCTCCTCCAGTTTTATCGCAACCAGGGCCTCTTCACCGGGTTTGATGGAAGAGGGGGAGTTTTTCCCATCTACACACAGGGGAAGGAAGTGTCAGGAGCCACCACAAAGGACCAGCATCCCCCCCCGAAAGTCAAAGGACACTGTGCTGTCACCCCAGGCGAGACTCCACCCCCTAAAGCAGGCACTTACCTGTAGCAGCCAGCGGGCAGAACACACCGTCCTCAGTGAGGTGCAGCAGCCCGCAGCTGACAATGGGCCCCAGGTCCCTGACGGCCCGGTTGTAGCGCATGCAGTCAACACGCAGCAGCCCATCCTCCTCGCCAAACAGCACCTTGGAGATGTGGGAGGTGACGGGGCTGGAGGGGCGCGTGGGGTTGGCCGAGCGGATGGGGGAGCGCAGCGGGGAGTTGAAGGCACTGCCGATCTCGGAGGCCGTGTCTGTGCTCTCATTGCTGGGGGTGGGGGAGGGCTGGGAGTGGGTGACCACTGCTACGGCAGCACCCCCGCCGCTCGTCTTGATGGACAGGGGAATGGAAAGATCCTTTTGAGATTCCTTCAGCTTCTCAGCCAGGACGTTGATGGTGTTGGGCTGCAGGACAGAGAGCTGGCCATCTGGAGCCCCTGCCACGTGCTCTTGTTTCACTTGCCCTTTCCTCTTGTACCTGCCCAGAAACACAGCAGGGAAGGTGAGTAGCTGGTAGGAGGAGGGCCCAGCCTGGACACACTCAGCTCTGCGCTCAGCAGTCCAGGCTGCCTGCCGGGCTGAAACAAGGTCTGAAACACTTCAACATCAGCTCCAGTGCCACTGGCTTCTCTTGCAGCACCTCCGCACTACTCTGAGCCATCAGTCCCAGGGATCCCTACTCTGCTGGGGGACACAGGGTGCTGTGTATCCCTGCTTTTCTTCCAAAGCCCCCAAAGCTCCCTTGCTGTGGCCCCAACTTCCTGGCCATAGCAGAAGTCCAAGCACACCAAAACTGTCATCAGGAGCTCAACTGGCATTCGGCACTGTGGAACCAACATTCCTCAAAGCCCCAAAGCTTGCTGCCAACATGCAGTTATTCTCAGGGCAGCTGAAATTCAGAGTTGGCTGTAAAGAGCTACAGAAGGACTTCACAAAACCCAGTGAGTAAAAAGTAAAACAACAGGTGAGAAGAAGAACTGAACTATCAAGATCTAAGGAAGGAGATCAGGCAAGTCCTCGATGGTTCTGCAGATGTCAGCTCCCAGTCAGCCACCCTCAGCTCGAGCTGTCACCTGATGGCTGAGTTGGTGTTACGAACTTCCTCGTCCTCCTCATCATCATAGTCATCCTCATCATCCGAGTACTGCTGGTGCTGTCGGACTGGGACCCGGGTGCGACCTACTCCTGCTGCAAGGTCTTCCTCCTCCTGCAACACACCATTGCTGAAGGCCTGCTGGCAGCAGGGCAAGGACGAAGAACCCAGTGGACTGGTCCTTGGTCCAGCTCAACAACAGGACTTGGCTCTTCTGAGAGGAAACAGGGACCATTCCCCATTTTTGCTCAGTTTACCCATATTAAGGTTAACCTCCTTTGTCAGGTCAGCCTTTATTTACCCTCTCCCCTCCCAGCCTGGGTTAGTGCTGGGCCAGGCTGGCTGCAAGGCAGGGCCAGGCTTAGGCCAGCTAACAGCTGTGGTCCCACAGAGGTGAGGGACTGAAGGCAAACAACTCAGCTTAACTGCTGCTAGCCTGGCGCTCCAGCCTACCTGCATGGGGGACTTGGCATAGTTGTGGTTATCCAGGAAGGCTGGCAGTCTCTGCACAATGGGGTTGGGGTTTGCTGGAGGGGCCCCGTTGATGCCACTCGCTGTCATCTTTGGCACCGGTTTTGATTTGTTGGGTGGGCTCTGTGTGGCCGTGGGGTGGCCCTGGCTGGTGGGTTCATCCGTGCCATCTGCCACACAAGCACAGCACAGCCCTTCCTCACCAGCACTGTCACCTTTTATTCCATGTCCCCTTATTCACCCAGGTGAGGGAAGAGCTCTTACACTCCCTACAGACCACCACAAGCACCTCCATCTGTCACCAGTGTCTCCAAGCTCCAGCTCTCCCACTTTCAGGCTTTGCACCCTCCAACACACCCCCAGGCACAGAGGCATCACCACACCCCAGCACAGTGCACATGGAGCAGGGGTCAGGAAAAGAAAGTGAAGCTGACAATAAAACTGCCCCAAGCCCCAGGTCAGCCAGCTGTTGTCACCATCCTGTGCTCACTCCATGGCAGGCCAGGCTGGCAACACTGCTGGTACAAGGTCCTACCTGGATGAGTGCTCTCTGGAGTCACAGTCTTGCTGCTGGCTGGCTTTGCCTCTTCAGCAGGCTGAGACTCCTGAGACTTCTGGGTCTGGATCAGCTCAGGCTGAGTTACTCGGATAAGCTTGAAAGCAAATGACATAGAAACTGCATGCTGGACCAGCAATGACCCAAACCACATCCTTCCCCCTCAAGCACTGCAGAGCTCATGCGGGTGAGCCAACACCAAGTGCCCAGGTACACAAACAACACAGGTGAGCCACCTCTCAGGTGAGCAGCAATGGCCAAGCAGTGAGGCTGGCTATCTCCTCTTCCCACAGGATTTTTCCCAAGGCCAAACAAAACCCCTAAAACGAGGGCTCTAGCAGCACAGGTAGGTGCCCTGAAAAAGCCTATTCCCCCCACCAGCCTTGCAGGGCCTGGGCTGTCCTACCTGTTGCAAGGCCTCCAGCACAGTCTGGCGGTTCATCTTCAGGATGTGCAGTTTGGACTCGTACTTCATCCTCCGGTCAGGCACCACGGCCATCAGGTTGAAGCGGATGTCGTGGTACGGCTCCCTGCAGGAAGGGCAGCAGCCCTCAGCCACAGGATCGTGTTGACAGCCCTATACCCACCTCCTGCCCAGGCTCCCAAACACCCACACTCCCAAAGCTTCTTCCCAAAACCAAGTCAACCTCACAGTGGCTGAAGAAGCAGTGCAAGATTGCTTCAGCTACCACACAAAACATTCTCAGAGTCACAGGTTCGTTGAGGTGGGAAGGGACCTGAGAGAGTCATCTGCTCCAGCAGTATCATCCAGAGCTGGTCACCTGGACAACATCCAGACAGCTTTTGAATATCTCCAAAGACAGAGATTCCACAACATCTTTAGGCAACCTGTGCCAGTGCTGTCACCTTGGACGCCCAAGCATCCAAGAGGCCCAGCTCAAGACCAGAAGCAACACTCCTTCTCCTATGGACTTGAGTTAACCAGGCCACTCTTAACGCTGTGCAGCATTTGCAGGGCTCTGCATCACACAGGGAACGCATGTTCTGCAGGCAAGAGAAGGCAAGGAGCAGAGCACCTGCACCTCTCCACAGGCAACCTCCACCCTCACTTCCACAACCTACCACTCAGAAACTGCAATACAAATAATTCAGGGGAATATGGCAAGGGACCAGTGCTTGCCCCATGGGCCAGGACATTACCCTGCAGTGGCCAGGCCAATGCGCTCCATGATCACTCTCCTGGCTTTGTCCGTCCATTCCTCGTCATCTGCCCATGGCCCTGTGACAACAAGACACAGCTGGACTTAGCAAAGCAGGCCATGCTCAAGTAAACCAAGTACATGAAGTGGGTACCTTACCAAAGGGGCTGACAGACAGAAACCAGGCAGGGAAAAATAACTGCCTGAAAGAGAGAACTGAGGGGTCAAGTTGTAAGAGAATGGAGTAACCCAGGCAGCCCAGTGGGATCTGTTGGGACCAGTTGCCTCAACACACAGTGGTTATTTGGCACAAGGACAGAGCAGGTAGATAAATTCTCCTTGCCACATGAAGTTATTTCAGAGCTGAAGGACCTCGTGGCCCTGAGCAACTGGGGAGGAAAATGGCAAGGCTGGAAAAACAAAAGCAATGCATTTAGAAATAACTGCTTTCTAGGCACAGTCCCCAGCACACAGGCTCCAAAACTAGCTGTCAAAACTCAGGACAAATCTGGGAGCCATTGGAGTGATTCTCCAATAACACCAGTTAACAGTAAGAGGCAATGAAAAACAATATATTTGGACACACCAGGGTGCTATTCACCTGTGTCAACAAGCAGGGACAGGTGGGTTCTTACCGTGGTCAATGGGATAGACCTTCAGCCCATCCAGCTCAAAGAGCCGTCCCTTGATGGGGACATAGCTGACAAAATGAAAAGCTTCCATGGTCCGCACTGCGCTGATCCCGTTCTGCTTCTCCGGCAGGTGCCGTGGCTCTGGCCTGCGAGGGCAAGAGGTCATGGAGAGTCTGCCTCCTCCAGAGAGTGGGAACTGCAGACACCCCTCACTCACCTGGCATGGCTGTTGTGGGCCTTGGCCAGCTCTGGGGCGTTGCCAATGGCATAGCCTTTGCTCTGCAGTCAACAGCAAGAGAGGAGAACAGCTGAGAAGTGACAGGGAGCAAACAAAATGTTTCACCTTCCCACTCCCTCCCTCCATCTACCCACAGGACCAGGACAAAAACCCTCAGGCACATCCTCTACTCTTCTGAGTTACAGGTAAAGTCCAAGATGGAAAAAGCACACAATTTCTACTGAATAAATTACAGCTGGAGAAAAACAGAGTTCACAATAGGTCCAAAGGGAGGAGAGAGGACTTTTGATTACACGATAGAATTCTCAGAGCTATATCCAGCCTAAAGGGTCCAAGGCTCTGAGCAAGGCAAGACAGGAGTATGAGAGAGAAAAGGCAATCCTGCTGCAGTGTGCAGTTGCAGAAGGCAGGGAAGAAGCCACCTCATTAAGAGCATCACCCCAAAAGGGGAGCAAGAGGCAGAGCCACCTGTGCCACCCCTGCACAGCCCTGCCCAACCCTGCCCCTACCTCAGGGCTAAAGCCTTTGGTGAAATCCTTCATGCGGCTCAAGGTGGGGCCCAGGTCGACATTGTTGCAGTTCAGAAGGACGCTCAGCAGGGCATGAGTGGCACAGGAATTAGGGATCAGCTGGACAGTAACACAAAAACCAACTTAACCAGCAGGAACAAGGCAGCCTTTCAACAACCCCTCAGTGTTGACAACAAACAAACTGAAAACACTGATGCAAGAACCATCAGCACTTGTGAGAGCAGCAACCTGACCTCGGGTCTCCCAGGAAGGAGGGAAGTCAGTATCACTTAGTGAGCATCACCATGCCCCATGAGCATCTGCTCACAGTGCAGGCCACAGTCTCCCAGCCCTCACTGGATTCCCTCCAACCTGGAGCTCAGGGAAGAAACTCCCAGGAAAGAAGAGCTGCTCTCATGACCAGCAAGATCAGCGCGGCCTCTCAGTACCACACTGCTTCCCTGAGGCGTCACAGGAGACACCCCAGACAAACATTTGCCCCGCCTGGAGCCTACCTGGTGAGCAAAGAACATGTTATTGACGATGTCATCATCGATCACCGAGGTCTCATCCACCAGTGTGGAGACCTTCCGGCGGGAGCGGCGCTCCTCAATCCACTTGAACAGGAAGATGAACCCATACACGGGGCTGCAGAGAGAAAGCAGCAGCTGCAGCACTTTGCACCAACCACACCAGTGGGGCTGCTCTGCCCAGCATCAGAAACCTTCTGTTTCACAGTGTCTTGGGTATTGCAACCAAAAATGTGTATTCTATTTTCATCTGCTGAAAGCAGTTGAAGAAATGGGTTTTTTGTTTATCTCTTGTTACTCTGGGGGAAGGGGGGCAGATGCCTTTCTGATAATCGTTCAGCTATTAAAACTGGGTGGGGTACTGTTTCTTATCTCTTTCACCACCCATCCTCCCTCCAGGGGGATATTTTCTGCTAATGGGCCGTTAAGGCTCACCAATGACAGGACACATTTACATCATCCCATTGTGAGATGCTCCACCCAGTGGTGGGGGGTCCAGGGTCCCTACCTAGATAAAAACTGAAACTCAGAACACCAGGCAATCCTGCTTTCCACTGGACTACAGAGGAAGATCAGACTCATCTCACCATCACTGGACCCATTCTTCAAAAGGATCATCTCTACTCCAACAGAACCCAACGGGATCATCTCTACTCCAACAGAACTACATCTGTTTCTCCAGGAGGACTGCTTGAAAGCACCCTGACCAACAGGGTGTCAGGTCGTGTCCCTGACTCTGTCACGGTTTTTCTAGGCTTTTTATTTGTTTGTTTGTTTACTTGTCTTTTTGTACTATTAAATTTGTATTTTTAATATTCCCAGTAAAAGAGCTGTTATTTCTATTCCCAAATCTTTGCCTGAAAGCCCTTAATTGCAAAATTATAATAATTCAGAGGGAGGGGGGGTTTACATTCTCCATTCCAAGGAAACTCCAGCTTTCCCTAGCAGATACCTGTCTTCTAAACCAAGACACACAGGCAGAGCAAAGAGAAAGAGGAAAGTGGAACAACCAGTGGCATCTTTCTGGAAGTGACCATCCCTGCGACAATCCCCCAGCCCGACACTACTGAAGACATTCCTGCACTGATGCTCCAGGTTCAGCCAAAAGTCAAGCTTGAAAACTTTGGGGATTGACAAGTCTTAAGGGGCTGAAAAACAAAGAAATGGGAAATTCCCCTGTGGACACTGACTGACCTGTAGAACAGTGCCTGGCCACTGAAGGACCCTCCTTTTACACTTGTCTTGGATTCATTCTTGAGAGAAATTCAGCAATGGCTTTCAAGAAGCAACAGCCTCAAAGCCTTTTCATAGCACCAAGACAGGGAGAAAGCTCACACTGCAACCACATCACCTCTCCACGATGACAGGGAGATGAATCCATTGGAGGATGTCCCCCACCTGCCCCAAACTTGATGAAGCCCTCCTGGTCCATCACTTACAGCCCTGACCTCCATGACAGACAAGCTCACGTGGGCCCCTCTGAACATCTGGCAATGAGATCCCAGCCCCAGAGACCATTCTGCTTAGCAAAACTCACACTCTCAGGCCTCTGACTCACCCTTGGCATTTGCTCTGCAGATCATAAATCTCCTCAACCTGCACTCCCTTGACCCCTGCAGACAAAGGAGAGAAACTGGCGTAAGGTCCACCAGAAAGGACAGGGTAATGTCAGGCACAAAACTGACTTCTCAGAAAGGTTTCTAAGACTTACCAAAATCTTCAACCAGGAGTGTGAAAAGACCTAAAAGGAATAAAACCAACAGGTTACTTTTGGTTGTAGAGAGCAGAGAGGAAATCTGCTGTCATCACCCCCTGAGAGTCCCACATGGTCCCAGGCCAAGGCACAGCCAGAAAATCCACAGCAGAGTGGCACCAGGATCACACCAAGTCCCAGCAGTGGGGCTGTTGAGCTCAGAGGTGCTCCAACGCCCTTCACCCCTCCATCCCCACTGATCATCCTCTTCCTCAAGAGGACCTGAACCAACTCTTCCCTGCCAGAGCCCAATGCATCCTGACCCACTGCAGATGGCCTGCCAAGTGAGCAGCAGCAGCAGGGAGCACCTAAATGATACACACATGCTTGTAACCAGAGAGAAAAATGGCTGAAGACATCTCAAGATATTTTTAAAAAAATCATTTCTGTTCATGCTAGTGAAAGCCAGTGAGGGGAAATCCAGATCACAGCAACAGGGCTGCAGGGAAGTCTGAGGGTTGAAAGGTTCATCTTCATCTCCCTGTCTCTTTGGGGGAACCAAATCCAACAGCCTGTCTCCAGTGATCACAGAATTCAGGAGAACATAACCAGAAATACAGAAATAACAGCAAGAAAAGAAGGATTATCAGTCATCAGCAACCGAGCAGCAGCTGCCACTATGATGCCGATGCAAAGGCAGTCAGCCCAATTTTCAGGCAGTCACTCTGTACGTGGAGTTAGTGAATTCGAGACTGGAATAACAAATCTGCTGGTTTAGCTCCCTTATAAAGGCTGCTGAAAGCCCGGGAGGAAGTCCAGGGAATACCAATAAGAAGGATTAAATCCTGAGAAACATGCCTGTAAGCAATGGATTTAAGGACCCTGATGTATGTGGCTCAATTAAGAAGAGCCCAAGGAGCTTCCATACCAAAATTAAAATGATTAGAACAGGGAGGAAACTCCTGGGAGCAAAAAGTCTTCATTAATTTAACAGAAAGCATTGTATTTCTTACAAAATTGTCAGTGAAAAGAAACGTGGAAATAACATGCTTCAAACCAGTAGGAAGCCAGGCCATCACACCAAACCACATCACCTTCCTGCTCCCTTCCAACCTCACTTTTTTCTCTGGCATATTTCAGTATTTTGTATTACCTCAGCATCCACAAAAGGCATAGTCCTGCTGCTGACACCTCTCCTGGAACACTCAAACACCCATCCCAAATTATATGGGTTGGCTGAGACACATTCAGGTGTCCACAAGCACACATAACACTATGTCAGCAGCCTGGATGTTCCCAAGGCTCTCTTGCCCACCCAGCAGCTGGCCCAAACCTGGATCCACCAATCCTTCCTGACCAGTAAAGCACTCAGAGATTTCATCCCAAGCCCCATGGCAAGATATTCATCTCATGGGATGTGCTGAATGCTGAGAGCAGCACAGGGGTCACTTCTAACACCTGTCCCAGCTGCTCCCCCTGCATCCAAACTGCCACATATAAAAACAAACAAACAAACCTGCCTCAGCCCAGACATTGTCTCCCAGGCAAATAACCTTCCCTCCCAGCTGTGAGAATCCAAACCATGAAGGACAGGATGGGAATGATTTCAGCATTTTCCAAGTAATGAGAATAAAGGGCAGCAAAACTGGGGTGACTGGAATACTGACACCAGACAGAACCCTTTGCTGAGTGCAAGAGACAAGTATCATTCCAGAGGTCAAATTTCCTCACCCACAGCCCCAAAAACTCACCACCCCATCCTACAGAGCAGCTCCCAGCCTTCCACAGGACAACCCCATTCCACACTACAGCAACTCAGAGGGTTAAAACAACATTTCAGACAATGCCCCAGCCAGCACCAGCTTTGGCCCTGAAATCCCAACCCATGAAACAGCTCCGGGACTCCGCCACAGAATCCACCTTCAAGACAGCGGGAAGGGGACACCTGTGACCGTCCTGTTCCCTGTTTCTCCATGCCGGCCTCTTCAGCACCTTTCCTGCCCTCCTGCACCCTCCTACTCTGGACCTGCATCCCACATGTCATCCCCTCGAAACGCCACTTGTACACCCACAGCACCACGACTTCACC
>VYXD01012039.1:106833-120844 GCA_013397195.1 Hylia prasina | reverse complement strand
CCCCCTCACCAGGATCGCTCTCCAGCTCCAGCCAGCCCTTATTCATCTTCCCGCGGGCCGGGCCGCGCCGCCATGTCCGGCCCCGACTACGGGACCCGCCGTCGCTCTGCCCTGTGCGTCATGGCGCGCGTGACGTCACGCGGCCGCGACACGTGGCCACGGGCGGGCGGGCGGTGCGTGAGGGGCGGGGGCGCTGCGCAGGCCCCGGGGAGGGCCCGGGAGACCCTGGGAAACCGCTCCTCTAAGGAACGCCGAGGTGTTCTTCTTTCCGGCATAGCCTGTGCAGGAAGGATGGATGTCTAGAGTTTATTGCCTCTAAAACAATAGGGTTTGCCACATCTCACTCCTCTGTGTTTTCTGGTGACTGATTTCCAGCCTCTCTTCTCCCTTTCCTCACTGTATGCTGCTACTTCCCTTTATTGTCTGGGGAGTTCAGCTAATGGCACATGCTCGTGAACTTTGTGCCTGTAATTTTCTAGACATTGTGATACTTGAATACTTTTTCAATTCTGCCCCTGTGCCTTCAAGGACGATCTGCTCATTGTAACACTTTACAGCATTGCTGAGGTTGGAGGCCTCTAACCAGAATTTGCAATATCCAGGACTGTTCGATGGACCCCGTGTCTAGTGCTCATAACAAGATCTCTGAAAATATGCAGGTTGGGCAGAAAGAAATACCAAGAATAATAATGTGGGTGCATCTGCCTGCTGAGGATTTGTTGTTTTGTTTGTCATTGGGGTTGTTTGGGGATGATGATGATGGTGATGATGATGATGACAGTGATGACAGGACTCAGGCTCAGGAGCCTGGGCTGTCCTATTGATGAGGGGCTGCAGTAAGGGGCTCTACTGCCCAGCCTCTCCTCCCAGGCAGCTAAAGACAAGATCGAGGGACACAGTCTTAAGCTGCACTGGGGGAGGTTCATGTTGAGCATTAGGAAGAATTTCTTCACAGCAAGGCTACTGAGACGTTGGAATGGGCTGCCCAGGGAGATGTAGAGTCACTGCCCCTGGAGGTGTTAAAGGCTGGATGTGGCACTCAGTGCCATGGTCTGATGACGTGGTGCTGTTGGGTCATAGGTTGGGCTCAATGTCTCAGGGGTCTCTTCCAACCCAATCAATTCTGTGATAGTGTCTTGGGGTGTGAGGGCTGCTGGCAAGGCTGGGGCCAGCCATGACCTGGTCAGCAGCCCCACTTTGGCCACCTCGGAGGCTGGAAGGCTCCCAGGACGAGTGTGTGCTCCTGTGCTGCACTTCCTTAGGAAGTGGGATAAAAATAGGAGTGGGACAGGCAGCTGGGCCTGTCCCTCCCTCCATGGCTTTGTTCTTCGGCTGTTCCCATGCACGCCCCAGCCCCAAGCACTCCCCCTCACCCCACTCCTTCCCCTGGGACAATGCCAAGCCCAGGTAGTACTCCCCTCTGCAGAAACTGAGGTGCATGGTGCTGGATCTGCCCAGGGATAGTGTCTCCTTCCACCGCCCAGGTGCATGAGGGTGTGTTAGTGGTTGTTCAGGCTGTGGAAGTTTCTAGGGACACAGGCTGCCTCAGCTGGCTAGTGCTCACCTGAGACAAGGCTGTAAGCCTGCAGAATGCTGAGTGCAGCCCTGAGAAAATATTTCCTGCTCCAGCCTTAGTGGTAGATCTACCCAGGACCAGGCTCAGCCACCTCAGAGATTTACTGGGAGCAGAGACAAAAAGTCACCCCAAAAGGTGGGACTCTTTGCTTCTGGTCTCCATTCCTGTTCAATTTGAAGCATTGCTGGCTCTGGTGCCACCTCCAGCCTGTCACAGTTCACCTCAGGGCCAGGTCCCGTACACAGCAGAGCCCTCAGGACCCCTCTTACTGCCTCCCCCAAAATGAGCAGCCCAGTCCCTGCCTGGTGGAGCACAGGGGTCACTTGGATGCAGAAGGGTGCAGGCATTCCAGCACGGGTCAGTGCAGGCACTGCAGAGCTGTTTAATCAAGGCCCTGAGGAATCAGACTCCTGTCTCATTTCTGGCTTTCCACCTAGGTTCCTCCTTGTCTCTGCTTGTTGGCTGTTGTTCTCCTGTGCCCCCCAGGCCTGCGATTATCCAAATCCACGTGCTTAGCTCCTGTCTGGCCCCATAAATCAGTGCTACCAGCACCACTCCCCTCCCTGCGGGGCATGTCCCAGCCTACCAGCCCCACCACGGCTCTCCCCTCCCAGGAGACACATGGAGTTTGCAGGAGGGGTGGGACAGGGAGCTGGAGAAGGGGGCCAGGGCCCCCAACCCATTTCTGTGGGATGAGGCAGTGCTGCTGAGGGACTTTGCTCCCAGGGAGCTGCTGCTGCAGCACAAACACACACAGGGAAAAGAGATGATATCACGACCTGGCTTTGTGTGAGCTATTTAGGGCCTTTTAATTATTATCATTATTATTATTATTATTATTTTTCTTTCCCGTTCCTCCAGCTCTGAACAATGCCTGTCCCAGCAGGGCTGCAGTTCACACCATTGTGTGGGGCCGCCCTGCCTCAGGAAGTGGCAGATCTTTATCACCCGGGGGGTGGACCATGAGTGAGCTCATGTCGGATGAGGAAAGCAAGGAACACCTTGCAGGCAGCCTGGAGGTGCCCTCCATGCACCTACCCCCAAGCCGTGCATTTGGAGGAGGCCCTGGGTGCCAGTTTAGCTCCATCAGGCAGCAGGAGCCCACCCAAACCAGCCATGTCCCACCCAGCCCTGCTGGGCCACCAACCAACAGAAACCGCCCCAGCTGTGGTGCAGCCCTCCAAACGCTGCTGGGGCTGCCTTCTGCCTGTCCCTGCTCCCACCTGGGCACAGTGACAGTGGTGGCATTAGCACCTCTCCCAGTGTTTACCCAGGAGCAGGTCTAACCTGCCCGCAGCTGTTTGCTTTTGTCCCATAAAACTGGCTGTGGGGTGGACAGAGGGGAAGTGGGGAGCTGCACCCAGGAACAGGCTGGCACTTCTGAGTGTGTGCCAGTGCCAAGGGAAGGTAGGAAGGAGCACTGTCCCCGAGGATCCATCCTGGGTGGCACAGCACAGCTCTGGCTCCCCAGGCACAGCGGGTGACAGGGCTCCTCCTGCACACAGAGGCTTTTGGGGATGATGCTGGCTTTTCCCCCATATGAGCAGGCATCATCTTCCCCAGGCTCCATGCTGGTGTGGAAAGAGCCTGGAGCCATCAGCCGCCCCCCATGGCACCACACATGGCCCCAGTATTCACAGAAGGATCCAGCCAGCATCTGGGTGACAGCATGGCCTGGGTGGCACCGTGCCACTGTGCCCCAGCCCCCCCAGGGACTATGGCCCGCACCTGCTACATCACCTGCAAGAGCAACAGGGGGCCAACGAGTCCTGCCAACCTCACCGCCTGTTTGTGAGGTGACCCTGCCACCACTGAGGGTGACAGGGACCTGCCCATCCACTCCAGCCAAGGCCACCAGGCTGGCAGCACTGCAAGCCACCCACCAGGGCAAGAGGACCCCGGGGCCACCAGCAGCACAGGGAGCTGGTACTTGCCCACTGCTGCCCCTTGTCCATTCTCCTGCTCTCTCTAAGTGGCCGGTGCTTGCCGGGGCACACGGTTCCTCTCGCTGTGGGGTTTGGCTGTCCGTCCTTTCTTAGCCACGTCCACACCAGCCAGGACCAGCTTGGCCTGGGCCAGTTTGCTCTTGCGGTGATGGGGGCGGCTGCTGCACCAGAGGCGGGCACAGTACTCCTCCACTCGCCGTGGGTTTTGGGAGCTGATGAGGTGCATGATGTCTTTGAACCAAGTTTTGGGAGCCTGTGGCACCAGCTGGGGCTCAGGGCACAGCAGGTGTGGGACCTTGTCCCTTCGGCCCTGGGGGAAGGTGTGTGCCAGCTGCTCGCTGGCGATCACCTCCAGGGTGGTCTTGGCCACCATCTGGGTGAAGCCGTGCTCCAGCGTTTTGCAGTAGTAGATGCCAGCATCGTGCCGGTGCAGCTTGCGGAAAAGCAGCCCATGCTCCATCTGCAGGATCCGCTCATCCGTTTTCACCTGTCAGCCACCATGAGGTTGGGAGGGTCCAGGTCTGGCCCCACATCCCTCCCGTGTCCCCACAAGGGGAGCAGGTGCAAGGGAGCCTCACCTCATCCCGCTGCTCGTCGGGGGGCCTCTGGACAAACCACTGCACGCTGGCCTGTGGGGACCGGGGCACACACTCCAGGAAGGTGCTGTTGTCTTCTGCCCCATAAAGGACCTTCTCCTCAATGTTCTCAAAATCATCCACTAGGGCAAAGACAGACACAGGCTCACAGAGAGGGCAGGGCCAGGCTTCCATCTGCCCAGGCGTTGTCAGCTCCCCTTGGCCACCGTGTGGCTTCATTCCCTTCTCGCCCAGGGGCTTCGTCCCCTTCTCTGCCAGGGCTGGCCAGACCCAGCCTCGGCAGCACCTACCTTCCCTTGGGGAAGGAATGGCTACAAGCCCCTCTGTGTGCTAAGGCTGTGCATGTCAGGACATCTTGGGGCACTGGGAGGAGACCCTCAGCCCTGCAGGCCCTCCCTTCTCACCGGTCAGGTTCTGGTCCAGACACTGGTATGCAGGGTTGCTGTGGCGGGCATCCTGGCGGCGATGGCGGTGCTTGCCAGAGGGCTGGGCATGGGTGCAGGCAGTGCCATCCCAGGCACAGTAGGGATCCCTGGCCAGGCAGCACTCGGCACAAGCAGTGCCGTAGGACTCACACTGGTGCAGCCGTACCTGGGCCACTGCTAGACTGGAGCCCACATAGAGCATTTGCTGGGGGAACAGCACCAAGGTGGTGATGTTGGCAACCCCCATGGGCTTGGCACCTGGGGGCCCAGCCAGGACACCCCAGGGCAAGCATCACATGGCTTTAAGAGGCTGGTGACCACAGCTGGTCACCTGCCCGGTCCCCAGCCCTGTGGCCGAGCCATTTTTGTACTCACACGCTTGACAGAGATCTCCATCTGGGTGACAGGCACAGGCATCTGTAGGGGAGGGGAGTTGACATCAGGCTGGCATAATGCTCACCACAGACAGCCCAGCTCATTCAGAACCACCAGGGTTTGGCAGAGCATCAGGAATGTTTTGGGGAGGGTGAAAATACCCCCAGCCACCCTCTGCCCTCACAATCCTCCCACCTTCCAGACACCAACAATGCAGTGACAGCCCTGAACCTCCATCCCCACATGTGTCTCCAGACTGAGCCCACCCCACTGCCCTCCCCTAGCAAGTGCAGCAGTAAATATCACCTTAAAAACCTGCAGCTCCTCCAGGATGACTTCTTCAGTCATGGCTGAGCTCGTCTTCTGCATGACCACCACCTTCAGCACAGAGCCAGCATCTGGGGGCCAAGGAGGATGGAGGTGTGAGCAGCCCTGCATCACACAGCCCAGGGAATGTCCACTGGGACCCCCAGCTCTATGGCTCTTTCCTGCACTCTGCTCCTGCTGCTCACCTGTGCCAAGGAAGAGGACATCATGCTGCCCATCCTCGGCCTCCACCCTGTCCACCACGAGCTGGCGCAGCCGGTGGGGCAGGTCGGTCTTCACGAGGAGGGGCCGGCGGTGCCAGGGGTACACAGGCTTGTGCATGAGGGGGTGAGCGCGGGCAAAGTGCAGCACCTCGTCAGGGAAGTCCTTGGTGGTGCCGTACTGCCGCCGGGGCTGGTTGGTGGTCTTGCTGGGACACTGCAGGGACAAGGGGGGACAGCTCAGCCTAGCCACCCCAGCACCCATTGCTCCTTCCCCCTCCATCGCCTCTGACAGATGTTTTGGGTCTCTCTCTGCCTTCCAGTTTGGAATCTGTCTTTTCCACCCCTTTGCCAAACCTTGGCAAACCACCAGCTGGCCTCTCCAGTGGGCGAGAAGATAGAGGATGGCTCCATCACCACCCCAGAAGTGCAGCTGGAGGAGCAGAGGGGACATGGAGATCCAGGGAGTCACTTACCACACCCGGCCTTGGGTAGGGCACCTTGCCCTCATAGGCACCCCACTGGTGATGGGGGCTCTCTCGGTGGGCAAAGGGCCCGTTGAAGACCTCCCGGACGTCGGCCATGCGGTACACACAGACAGCAGAGCCCCGGAAAACATGGCTGCAACGGGATGGAGAGTGGGTTCAGCAGAGCCATGCTTGGCGCTTCTGGCAGTGGGAACACCGACAACCCTGAGCAGACCAGGGGAGCAGCCAGCAACCGTTGGTGACAGTGAAAGGGCAGGTCATGGGCAGCTGCAGCTGGATGTCCCCAGAGGCTGGAGCTGCACCACCCACCTGACGGTGCTGAAAAGGGCATAGATCTCTGGGCTCTTCCCATCCTTTGTCCTCAGCAAGAAAACATCCTCTGGAAATGAAAGCATGGATTTTTTCCATGTGTAGTGAGTAGCCACCAACTGACTAGCCCCAGTGAGATACAGCTCCATGCACGCCTTACCCAGCTCATCAAAGTAGGTGTCGATGCCACCAGGGCCAGGGACTGAGCACACCAGCCGGGCCTTGTTGAAGGTACTCCACTTGTTGACCAGCACCCTCTGGCCACCAGCATCATTCTGCAGGGACAGGGAGTATCAGGGCCACTGCTGTGACTTAGTGCATCCCTGTCCCCCACGGTCCCCACCAGCATCTTACCACGCAGACACGCCCTACACGGCTGACAATGGCATGCTCCTTGCTGTCTGCCTCCACCACCTTCTCCGTGAAGAAGAAATATGCTTTGTTATTGTCCCGGTCATCATTGTCTGGAATCAAGTGGGCTGCCACAAATTTGGGATCTACAAACAAGAGCCAACCGTGTCAGGTGGGGAGAGGGAACAGCTGCCACCTCCAGGCCCCCAGACCTTGCTGCCCTGGTGCCTTTCTCTGCTCTTAGCTGGCATGGAGGATGCTGCACCATAGCAACAGATGCTCTGGCCACCACAAGGTTCGTGGTCCCTGGCATTAGCCCTGCTGGGGGAAATGGAGGGGCAGAGGGAAGATGTTACCGTTGAGTAAGCGCTGGTCCACCTCCGTGCGCAGGGCGGAACGGGTCCCCATGCTGCGGAAAACACCGGGATCGTGTCCCAGGAAATCTGCAGTGAGGGCAGCATACAGCTCCCCACCTGCAAAAACATTCAGCTGGCTCACACGGGGACCATCCCAGAGACACACCCCTGGGACTCCCAGATACTGAGGAAGACAACCCACCAATGACGGTGCTGGCGAAAGCACGGCTGGGCTCGTGTGGGCACCTGCCCCGGCCGGTCTCCACACTGGCAGGGTCCAGGCTGAAGGTGTGCTGGGGAGGGGAGCAGGCAGGTGAGCCCTGGGCTGTGCCCAGGCGTGCAGGGGCCAGCTCTGGTCCCTGCCCAACTTGCACCTCACTCAGTGCACCCAAAGGACCAATTGGAAGCTGGATCTACGCTTTTTGAGGCAAGACTGATGCCATGTGGGTGCACAGCAGCCGAAGGGCAGCTGCCAGCCCATTGCTTGCCCGCCTGCCTGGTCAGAATCATCATGGTACGGACAGGGCTCTCCTGCCCAGACAGGGTCAGGCTGTGGGGAGGGCTCTGAGGAGTGTCCTGCCATTCCACCCCAGCCAACTTGGTTTATGAGCAGTGAGCTGGGAGAGGAGAAAATGCCACCCCCACCTCAGCTCCTGGCAGGACACCAGCCCCTGGGGACATGTCTATAAAGGGGATGCCAGGCCAGACAGGTGGGAAAGCTGGACAGCGGGTAGCAGAAAAGACAAAAGGACAACAAGGAGCTGGTTCCTGACCCTCCCCACTACCAGTATTCCTGTTAGAGCAAACTACACATCCAGTGTCCCCATGCAGTCCCAAGGCCCCTCAGGAGAGAGGCAGGCAATGGGAACCTACATTCCAGGGGTGTCCCGCTGGGAATGCTGCCCTACCTCACCACGGTGCCCCACGTAGATGAAGGTGCACATGGGGTGGAAGGCGCCTGTCCCGCAGGCCAGCAAGTGTGTCCGGTTGTAGGGATGCAGCACACGGACATAGTTGGCACAGTCAGTCTGGGGGGAGAGCACAGGAAAGAAGGGTCACCAGGTATTGGTGCTTTGCCCACCCCCAGCTCCCTGCTTCTGCCTGGGGCACTACGACAGTGGGTGAGCCCCAGCCCTGGCTCTCTGGGCTCCACCCAGGCTCCCTGCCTCCAGCCTGGCGCCAGGGATCTGGGATGGCAGCTTGTGCCCCCTGACAGGGCTCGTATGGGCTTCATCTGGGTGGACCCCAGCCCACTGCAAAACGACAGGGCTTTTTACTGCTCCTCCTGCTGCCAGGAGCATCCCAGAGGAACCACATGGGATCCAGTTGCCACCTGGGCATCTCCTGCCCACAGGCACCTGTGCACTCACCCTGTCACACAGTCCACGCTAACCAGGGGAACAACATCACCTGCCCGCAAGCTCCAAACCCTGCCTCAAACCCCTGGGGCCCAGGACATGACCAGACGCAGGGACATCCTTCACCATCATGTTCCTGCTTACGCCAGGGATGAAACAAAAGGAGGAAACAGTGGAGACAGAGAAAGAGACCCACAGGCATCCTGGGCTGCCTCCAGAACAGCCCTGGTCTCTGCTGTCTGGAATTGTCCCCTTCTCTAGGGGACGGCAGCAATGACACTCCCAGGGCTGGAGACCTGCCACCTCTGACTTTGTGCATCCTCTCCTGGCAGTTCCCATTGGAAAAGGGCTCCCATCCTTCTCCACCATTAGCTTGGCAGCTCCCCCTGGCCAGCTCCAGCCCTGCCTGCCCTCCATTGTTCCCTCCACAGCAGGACTCGAGGCCCCTCATCTGCTGGGAACACCGCTGCCGAGCCGCCCCGGGGGTTCCCAGCCTCCTGCTGTTTATTTTCCCTTTGCAAAGAGCCTCTAAAATAGCAAGTGAAAAAAAATATATGTTCAAGAAAAATAAAAAGTTGAGCCTGGCCTGGCTTGGATCTGTCGGTGAGAGCTGGTAAAATAAACATAGAGAGCAGAACAGGGACTCCTGGGAGCAATTTGTCTGGGCCAGGGGAGCCTTGGGGACTTTCTCCCCGCCGCAGTCCTGTTTCATATTGGGGCAGGGGGCTGCAAAGAGGGGTAAGGTTTAGGGAACAAGGTCACCAAACCTGAGCTAGTTACAGATTTCCCACCATCAGGGACAACCAGGATGGGCCAGGCAGAGTTGCTGGGGTCTGGAGCACAGCATGGGGGTTTTGGTCCCTTCAAGCTCCAGTCCCAGAGCCCAGCTATCCCTGCCTGCTCATGCAGCCACATTGGGACACACTGGCCACCACTCTGTGGCCACAGGGCTGAGCAGAGCAACTGAGACAGGAGCCTGGAGCAAGCCTCTTGCGTGGCCAGGATTGGCCACAGACTCCCTGCCTCAGTTTCCCTCTTGCACCAAGGATTAACTGGCCCCTGAGCCCCAGGGCCATCCCAGGCAGGTGACATGGCACAGCCCCAACATGGGGGGAGCCATCTGGCACAAGGGGACCCCCCAGATCAGAGAAGAGCACACATGGGGAGAGACTCACCCCTGGGTCCTTCCCCTTCTGAAAGCACTCCTCCGTCTGCCCAGGGCGAGGTGGCCAATAGATCTGGAACACAAAGGGTCTGTTGGAGCAGGGAGGGAAGACAGCAGGGAGCCAGCCATGCAAATCCACATCCTCAGGCTGGCAATGGCAAGGGGATGGAGAAAGGGACCACGGCTCCCTGGAGCCCACTCAGCCCAGGACTCCCACCCTACAACCCCAAGCAGGACCCTTCCTCCTGGGGAGATGCATCCTGGCAGTCACAGCCTGCAACTGGGCTGGATAGGGGTGGTCATGCTGGGGATGGCTGGAGCTAGCCTGGAAGGGGGTGGGCTTGTGGGTGGCCTGCAGAAAGGGTGCCCAGGGGGCAGCAGGAGGGATGGAGTCCATGTCCCCCACAGCCTTTAGCAGCTGTCAGACCAAGCGCAGCTCTTGACCCCACTGCAGTGACCCAGCACACCAAGGGGCACTTCCTCCTCCTCTTTCTTCAGCTAGAAACAGCCCGGAGCCGTGTTTGAAAAACAAAAAGTCAAAGTGGAAAGGGTGAAAGGGGAGGGGAGCCATCACCCAGCACCATCATTCTGTTCCATCACCTCTCCCACCAAGGAACCAGAAGAGATTTGGGGGCTTTGCCAGGTGAACCCTGGCACAACTTCTTGCAGTGATGGACTCCTTTAGCTCCTTGTCTCTGCAGGCTTTCAGCTGAATATTTGGCCTGTGAAGGGGATGCCCAGATGGGGATGGGCAGCACTCAGTCTCCCAACAGATTGAAGGGAAGAGTGGGGTCCAAAACAATGCTCAGTACCCAGGAATCACTGGTGAGCTGCACCACCAGTCTCCTAGGCTGATGATCATGACTAATTGCCAGCTGATTTCCCTTCAACCACTACAGCCAGGCTGCCCTTACCAGGCACTACAAGTTTACAGAACAATTTCGAGGCACTTGACTTGAGGCAGTCCCCAGGGCAGGTCTTGTTTCAGAACGACTTTGCCCGGCTCAGTTGGGCACCAACAGGTCCACAGGAGGCAAGGGTAGGGATAGACACCCCAGGACGCTCAGCAGCACCCAGCTCACCTCCTTGGCATCTGCACTGGCCCCGTCCAGGAGTAGGGAGTAAAGCACATCCTTCCCCCCAATGAAGAGCCGATCACGATACTCATCCAGGTAGAGGGAGCGGAAGCCCAGGAAGCCACGGTGACCAAAGAAGAGGACAGAGCGGTTGGTGCCTAAAAGCTCTGCCAGGAAGAGATGAAAGCATCAGCAGAAGCCAGCCCAGCCCAAAGGGTTCCTCTCAGCTGCTGCTTCTGAGTATCATGGAGTTGTCATTCAGTAGAGCTGCTCACAGCCACTCCAGACTGCAGCATCTGTCTCAATCCCTTCCTGGAGGCATGGACATCCCAACCTCAACCTGGCTGGAGTGCTGTTCTGCCTGCCAGCCAAGGACAAAGCTGAAGAGCCAACAAGCAGCAGGGTCCCAGGCAAGGTTGCCACCCCCAGGAAGGTTTGGCTGAACCACCCCAGGCTCCTACTGTGGCCATGCCACAGCAAGCTGAGCTGTGCCATCATCCCTAGGCTGGGCGCACGCAGAGCTGAGATGGTGGCGAGACGGGACACAGGGTAGGCAGAAAGCAGGTCCTGTCCCTGCTGGGTGCCAGCCAAGGACACAATAGCAGGCACCCACCCAGTGCCATGGGGAAACTGCCACACAAAGCCTGCTGCTGCCACTGCGACCAGAACTCACTGAGAGGAAGGCTTCCTCCATGGCACAGACAAGGCACCTGGGGAGAGGCATCAGCATGAGGGCATCCCGGGGACAGACAGGCTGCATCCCTGGGATGGACATCACATCCTAAAGTAACAGGCCAAAGCCCCCAGAGCAAGTCCAAGCCTGAATCTAGTGGGATGCCAAGGGGACCCTGACAGTGACAGTGACATGGGGGCAGTGGCTCGTCTGGTTTCCAGTGGGAAATTACTTTAAGGGTCATCAAGCTGGCACAGTGGCGCCCACACAGCTGCCACAGCAGCCAGAGGGCCAGAGGGAATGGCTCGGCTTCATGGGGCTCTGAAAACCCATCCCAACCCCAGGTCAGGCCACTCTGCCTGCCAGACAGAAGGAGGAGGAGGACAAAGCACCATTGATGAGCACAGCTGTCCCCAAACACCCTCTAGCCCGGAAGACTGCCAGCCACTGCTGCTGACCCCAGGGAAACACCCAGCCTGAGCATCTCCCACGCATGTCCCCATAAGAGGGGAGGTGGTGCTGAGACTAATCCAGTCACCACAGGTCAGGACACTGGGGTACCAAGTCCTGCTTTTGCTGGCGGGACATTTATCACTTCCAGCAAGGAGGTGGCCAGCGACATAATGCCCCATCCTGGAGGGAAATGCCTCTTCTAGGCCCTGCAAGGGAGACAAGGTCCATCCCCAGCAGGGGACAACAGACACCTTCACCTCATCACACACCCTATCCCTGCTCGACGGCAGCCCCTGTGCCCTAACTGGTGATGCCAGTGGCACGGAGGCTATAGTCCAAGCAGCTCCATCCTCATTGGAAACACCACTGTGCTTGCAAGCAGAGCTGGCTCCAGGCAGTGGCAGTCCCTCCACCCAGTCTTGTACCCTCCTCCCTGTGTCCTCCCAGCATCAGGTCCTCCCGTATCGCCAGGTCCAGCCCAGGAAAATGCTGTCAGCTCCTTCTATTCTTGCCCAGCAATAATATTTTCCCAGCTCAAAACAACACTGGCAAAGTCGGCAGGCTCCTTTCATTGTTTCAGGCTAGGCTTCCCCTTCTCCTCCAGACCTGGCGAATTCCTCCTGTGCCTCGGGTTACACTGGCTCAGGGCGCCTTCCTCTTCAAGTCCCCAGGGAACAGCCCTTTGCCATGCCCCATCCATCTTGGGACACCTTTACCCCAGGGTGGGGTTCCCACAGGAGCCACCCCCCGAGTGGGGATCCCGCGGGAGGGACAGCAGAGAGCACAGGGCAATGCTTCTGGTCCACACGACAAAAAAATGCTCTTTTCCCTCTTACGTGAGCCACTGCTGGAAGTCGAAACAAAAGGAAAAGAGTGGCTTGAAGTGTGAGGGAGAGCTGGGTACACAGCCACCACTGGACCTGCAGCACAACGCCTGTCCCTGTCACCCCCAAAGTCACCTCACAGCCAGAGCCACCAGCCATGCAGAGCCTAGGTCGAGGAGCTCTGTACAAATAGCTTCAGCTCACCATGGTTTTAATTTCAGAGGCTCTAATGTCTTTAATTGAAATTTTCTTCTTTTTTTTTCTTCCCCTGGGGAGAAGGCGGTGGCAGAATTTGTTTCATGGGAAATTTCAGTTTCTGTTTCCAATTTGGAAGACGAATAGAATAATCAGCTTAAGGGAAAAAAAAAAAAAAACCAACAAAAAACTTCCAAAGGTGGTTCGCTCCCCGTGGGAGCCTGGGGAGCTTCCACCCCGCCCCGGGCAGCTCCTCGCACCTGGGAAACGGCCTCGCACGGCTGGACTTTGTGCTGGAGTGGATCAGGCACTAAGCCAGACCCTGAGCCCCACGATTCACTCCTGCTGAGACCCCAAATCTCTTCACCCTGCTGCCAAATCCTGCCTGGGGACACCGGATCGCATTACCGGGCAGAGCCATGAGCCATCCCGGGCTCCCAGGATAAGGGAACGGGGGACACTGCGTGCCTCAGTTTCCCGTTCAACAGAGGCAGCCCCTGGGATCACCTGCTGTGCCCCAGAACAGAGCGAGGGATGCAGCCAGACCCAGGAACCCCTAGCCCAGGCAGCAAAGGAGCAGATTTTCCCCGGCACTGCAGCTGCCGAGACTCTGGAAGTGCTGGGCTGCCCAGGTCTTTCCCCTTTCTGGGAAGGAAGGGGGAAGATATACATTATGCAATTTATTTGATGTTGATTTTTTTAGAGCAGGTTCATTGCTTTGAGGTCGGGAGGAGATCGGGGCGCCCCAGGCTCTGTCAAGTTTGGCTGGAGCAGCTCATGGATTAGGTTGGCAGAGCGGGGGATGCGGCGAGCCAGAGCAAGATGACGGGGAGAGTTTTAATTAAAACCAAGCACTGCCTCCGCAGCCCCCGAGGGGCCCCGGCACCCCAGCACCCGCACCCCAGCGGGTGAGTGCAGCGGGCAGGGTGCAGCCCGGGAGCCCCCCCCACCCAGCCAAGGGCACGATGCAGAGCACCCACCACGCCGCGGGACCACCCAGGCACAGCAGCACCCACCCAGCACACGAGCCAAAGCGTGCCGGGGCCAGAACACCGCCGTGCCTCAGTTTCCCTGCACTCCGCGTGGGAGACGATCCCCCACGGGAAGCGGCACATCCCCTGACCCCGTCACCCGGCTCCTCTCTTCCTTCTTCTTCTCCTCGGGGGGCTCCTGCGTCCCGCGTGGGGAGCGGAGGCTGCCGGGCAGCCCCCCACCGAAACCCCAGCCCAGCCCGAGCCCCACAGCCCACACCAAAAAAACCCGCACTTCGGGTGCAGCGCCCGCAGCTGAGGCTCCCCAAGTCCTCACCTGGCCCCTG
>VYXD01012039.1:50257-90542 GCA_013397195.1 Hylia prasina | reverse complement strand
CCGCGGACGCGGCCCCAACCTCAACACGGGTGCTTTGTTTCAAAGCTTCTTGGCATCGCCCAGCTGGCCGGGAGCCAGCGGTGCCGCAGCCGCCCACCCGGTTCTGGACACACAGTAATTGTCCTCCTCCCGGGGGCCCTGGCCGCCCACGGCCACCGGGGCACAGGGTCCGGGCGGGGGGCCCTGGGTGCTCTGGGAGGAGACATGGTGCAACAAGCATCTTGCTGTGGTTTGGTTGGGGTGGTCCCTATCAGGGAGCTTGCCTCAGTGTCCCCTGGGGCTTTGTGTGTGGGCAGGGGGAAGGGAGGAGGAGAAAGAACATGGCTTGCATAGCCCGTGAGACCACCCAAGCCACCTCTGGTCTCCCCACTCCAGCAAACGTCTGCAAACAGAACCCTATCCCACAGCCATGCTCCATGCACCTTGCCTCCTGCCCCTGTATCCATCCAGTTCCTGGCTTTGTGCGGGAGAGACTGAAAGCAGCTCACGCAGACACATAGCAGCAGGTCCCTTTTGGGGGTGCAGGGTGCCCGTGGGGAATCGTGAGCCTCGCCTGCCAGAGGAGGGCACAGTGCTGCCTCTGTCTCAGTTTCCCCATTTCCCAGCCATAGGATATTCAAGCTGCAAATCTGGGGGTGGGGAGTTAGCTGGGGCATCGTGCCTTTCTGAAGACCACCATGTCCCACAGGCTCATCTCGCCCTCCCGCCATGGCATCGCCGGACGGAGCCAGTGGCGTGGGCAGCAGTCCTGAGGAGACAGAGCTCAGCATCACCCTGACCCTCCGCATGCTCATGCACGGCAAGGTAATGGCAGGCGGCTCAGTGCCACTGGGGGGTCAGTGATGCCTGGGGGGAGGGGCCATGCTGGAGCTCCAGCTCCTTGCCATGCCCTGTTTTCTTCCCCTGCTCCCAGTCTGCCATGGGAATAGCATTCCCAGAAGGATTTCTTTCCCCATCCTAAGCCAGGGAGGGGCACATTCCCATGCCCCAGTGTCACTAGTTAAGTCACCCAGTGTCCCTGGGGCAGGGTCTGCCTGTTGCCAGGCGGTGGGCAGAGGAGGGATGTGGCAGGCAGGAAGCCACCTCCTGACAGTGCCACTCTTCTCTGCCTTTGCAGGAGATCGGCAGCATCATCGGCAAGGTAAGATTTGGGGTTCTGTGTGTTGCCAGCACTTGGCTCTCCTTAGACCTGACCACCCATTCTGTTCCTTTACCTGCAGAAAGGAGAGACCGTTAAGAGGATACGAGAGCAGGTAAGGGCATGCAGGTAGGCTGCCAGATCCTGCTGCTTTTCATGCCTGTACCTGGTGGCTCCCATGTGCCTGCCCCCCTAAATCCCAGGTGGAACCAGGGGAAACAAAGCAGCACCCCAGGGAAGGCTGTTTTGGGTAGGTGGGAGGGGCAAGGCTCAGGCTCAAAGGCATCAATCTCCCCCTATGAGGCTATTTCTGGGGAAAGTGATGAAGCACAGGGCTTGTGAAGTCCCTAATGGGGTGTGACGCTGTCCCCAGAGCAGTGCACGCATCACTATCTCAGAAGGGTCCTGCCCTGAGCGCATCACCACGATCACCGGCTCCACTGACGCCGTCTTCCGCGCTGTCTCCATGATCGCCTTCAAGCTGGAGGAGGTAGACAGCCCTCCTAAATCCCTGCCAGGTGCCCCCACACCTGTGGGATCCTGGGGGTCTGATGTTGCATCCCACATCCCTTGCAGGACCTGGGAGCAGGGGGCGATGGGGTGTCAGCAGGCAGAGCACCGGTGACCCTTCGCCTTGTCATTCCCGCCAGCCAATGTGGTTCCCTCATTGGCAAAGCAGGAGCCAAGATCCGGGAGATCCGGGAGGTGAGGCTAAGGGTAGCCTGGATGTGGGATCCCCTTTTCCCCCTTGGAGCACAGAGCTCTGGGTGTGGGGGCTGCCACAGTCCTGCACGAGCTGAGGGAGGTGATGCAGGAGAGGGAGAATCACCCTGCGGGTCCTGCAATGGTCCCTGGGGGCTCAGGAGGGAGACAGGGGAGGTGTGAGGTGCTGAGCCCTGACGTGGAGTCATTGGGGAATACCAGCATCTCTCTTTACTTCCTGCAGAGCACAGGGGCACAGGTGCAGGTGGCTGGTGACTTGCTGCCCAACTCCACTGAACGGGCTGTCACTGTCTCAGGGGTACCAGACACCATCATCCAGTGTGTGAGGCAGATCTGCGCTGTCATCCTGGAGGTACCTGTCAATCCCCATGCCCAGCCCGGGGGCATCTGCTACCCACCTCCCCCTCCCCAAGGCTTCCCATACCCATTTGGACCCAAACACCAGGGTCCCCCTTATGGAAACCCATAGGAGCACCCTGCCTTCGCAGTCCTGGGGACTGTGCCCAGCTTACTGGGGGCATAAGGGGGCAAAGGGTCCTTGGGGCTATGGGGGCATTCAGCTTCATCTCTCATCTCCTCCACCTCCTTCCTTCTGTCTCCAGTCGCCTCCGAAGGGGGCCACCATACCCTACCATCCTGGTCTCTCCCTGGGCTCCATCCTGCTCTCTGCCAATCAGGTAAGAGGCCAAAGCCTCTCCAAGGGCATGAGGTGGCCAGGAGGGCAGCCTCTGTCAGCAAGGGGTCACTCTGGTCGGCTCAGGGTATTCTCTCTGCCCCAGGGGGGAGTGACCCGAGACAATGGTTCCCACCTGGCTCCCCAGTGATGCCCCTTTTTTATCTCTCCCCAGGGCTTCTCCATGCAAGGCCAGTACAGTGGAGTCTCTCCGGCAGAAGTGAGTCTTTCCCCTGTGGCAATGGGGTCTGTGCCCACTAGGATGGGTGCTGCTGTGAATGCCTGTCTTGGGAGGCACTGGGGCACAGCTGACCTCTGCGATCACCCCTAACACCACCTTCCTCCTCTTTGCACTTTCTGGGCAGGTGACAAAGCTGCAGCAGCTGTCAGGGCATGCGCTTCCTTTTGCTCCCCTGGGCCATGCACCCACTATGATGCCAGGTGAGCATCTCCCATGCTCCCCCAAGGCTGGGTGTACCCCTCCTGATCCACCCTGATACCTGGCCCTGATGAAGGGGTTTCCCTCCTCTGCACCCTTTCCAGTCCCAGCCCCCCCAGCATGTCTACTTGCCCTTCCAGCACAACCTTGGCATTTTTTTCCTGGGGTCACTGCACCCACCAGTGCTCCCCATTCCTGCAGTAGGAGAGCACCATCACCAAATTGTGACTTGTGTCTATGTCCTGTCCTCCTTTCCTCTCCCCAGTGATCCTTCAGGTTTGTCCCCAGGGCCACTCACTATCCCATTATGGGGCTGGGATAGGGGCACAGAGCTACTGGAGACTTGACCCCTCATTGCGACATCCCTGTCTCTCTCTCCAGGCCTGGATGCCAGCTCCCAGAACAGCTCCCAAGAGTTCCTGGTGCCCAATGACGTATGTATTGGTCTGGGAATGATGAGGGGGATCACAGCTTGTTCCCACCCATGTGTACCATCCCGGAGGCACTTTGCAGAGGCCAGCACCCACTGACACACACAGTGGAAGCTCTGCCAGAGCCTAGGAGCAGGAGGGAGTAGTTTGGGCAGAAAAAAGGGGAAACTAAAATGCAGGGCAGGGGGGAAGAGTTTGGCCAATGCCAAGGAAAGGCATTGGCATGTGGCACAATGCCAGCAAGAGGATCTTGATAGAGACAAAAAAGCAGGGTCTCCCCAAGGAAAGCAGTGCCGTGCCCTCCCAGTGCCTTCCACAGTTTGACCTGTGACGTGTAGGGGGTGTCCAGGTGGGCCCCTTGGAGCTCCCTGCTCGGCAAGACTGCTCTGGCTGCTCCTGGCTCACCCCGTCCCTGCCCTTTCAGCTCATCGGTTGCATCATCGGCCGGCACGGCAGCAAGATCAGCGAGATCAGGCAGATGTCGGGTGCCCACATCAAGATTGGCAACCAGACCGAGGGCTCCAGCGAGCGGCACGTGACCATCACAGGGACCCCTGTCAGCATCACCCTGGCTCAGTACCTCATCACAGCCTGGTAAGTGCCAGCCTCGGGGGGACTCATGCTGGGTGCTAATGAGGAGTGGCTCTTCTCCGGCACCCCAAGGCAGCTTTTGGAGGATACCCCCACCACAGCATCCTCAGGAAGGATGAGTTGGGTGATGCTTTGAGATCCTGAGGTGGTAGATGCAGGACCTGAGACCCACCAGATTCGAGGCCCAGCTGTGTGATCCTGCTCAGTGGGATACTCAGGGTGTGCCATGGACACATGTGCCAGAAAGGATGGGGTGCACGGTTTCTGCACCCTAAGGTCATCATAGGAGAACCACTCTGTAACCATGGTACTCACCATCATCCTTCTCTATTGCTTCTGCAGCTTAGAGACTGCTAAATCTACCTCCCAGGTGCCACCAGGCCCTGGCTCCATGGACCTCGGCATGGGCTTCTCTCAGCCCCTCGCCCCAGGCTCTGGTGCAGCACTTCCTGCCGTCGCCCCAGCCCCTCCAGCCCTGCTGGGCACCCCCTATGCCATCTCCCTCTCCAACTTCATCGGCCTGAAGCCGGTGTCCTTCCTGGCGCTGTCCCCATCCTCCGTGGCAGGTCCCAATGGTGGCACCAGCACCTACACGACCAAGATCTCAGCGGCCAATGGCACCAAGAAAGCTGACCGGCAGAAGTTCTCGCCCTACTGAACCCCACTGGTGGGTGGGCCGGGGGGGTCCAGGGTGCTACTCAGTAGCCAGGGACACCTTCCCACCACCCACCCTGACCTCAGCCTCTGCCAGGTGGCCCATGTCCCCCGCCCCAGGGAAGGGAACGGTCTTCCTGGTGGTGATGCCTGCTGGAGGAAGGGGCTGTTTCATTGCCTGCTGCCCATCCCAGCAGCGCTGTGCCCCCACCCTGATTTTCTGCACAGAGACCATGTGTCCTGGTATTGGCTGGGGGGGGCTGTCCCTTCTCCCAGTGCCCTGTGCTGCTGTGGGACCCCTGCTTCCTGCTCCTCACCCTGCCTCTCCTGCCATCCTGCTCATGCCCACACTCCATCTGGCACCCAAAAGCCACATCCTACTGGATGAGGACTGCCTGGCCTCTCCAGGAGTCCCCCTTCCACTGGCTCTGGTAGGGGGCCCTCCCTGGGCCACCCTGGGGCAATCGCCTCCCAGCAACCCCATCCAAGAGCCAGTCCCTGCTGGCTTGAAAATGCTGTATATATATCAGTCTATATTTTTTCCTCCTTTGTAACTTATCAATGGTTTAATAAAAAGATAAAATTTACAAGAAAATAACAATCATCATCATCGTCTTCCCCACCCTGGATAGAGACTTCTCCCAGAGCAGGGGTAACCCCAGCTCCTGCATACTTGGGTGGTGGCTGGAAAGGCATCTCTGTGTCTGTGGGGGGATGCTGGCCTTCAGCCCAATCTCTGTGGGGATCTTCCTGCAGCCCCTCCCTGCCATGGGGCAGTTAGAGATACCATAGGGCAGTTTTCCCTCAGGCCTGCAGTTACTGCTGGCATAGGAACATCTCCAACCCATCATGCCAGCACCATCCCCGGGACTTTAGTGGGCAGGCTGAGGGTGATACACACTTGCAGCATTCCCCAAAAGGGTCCAGTCTCTTTTCTAACAGTGGGGACCCCATGAAACTGTCCCCAAGCCCTTCAAAAGCAATGAGACTGAAAAGGAACAGCAGCTCCTGATCCCCTCTGGCTGCTGCTGCCCTGGGGCACCCCACACAGCCACCCCCCATCACCCTGTGTCACCATGTGCAACCCAGCATGCCCTTGGCCAGCAGCCCAAGTCAGCTGGCATGTGGCACTGCTGACCAGGCTGCAAACTGGGCAGCTGTGTCCATAAACAGCCTGGCATGGACCCCCAGACAGCCAGTTCCCCCCCTAGGGGGGTGATCACTGCCAGCTGACGGGGACAGAGGGCATGGCCGGGCATTGCCAAGCATGGCCACGGGCATTGCATGCTGCCATGTCAGCAGGACAAACACTGACATATCCAGAGCCAGACCTGTGGCTATGTCCCCCTGATGAGTGTCACAGGGAGCAGGAGCTCCTCCACACAGACATTAGTTTTGGGTTAAACAGCCAAGGATGGAGGTCTCTGTGTCTTCCATCCAGGCTCAGCAGGGGGCTTGGGGCCCTGGTGTTACTGGTGTTAGTGGCATTAGCTGAAACATTGCTCCTGGATAGGGTGCAAGGGACATCTGCTCTTCCCCGCTGGCCAGGGGTGCTCCCAGCAGGGCAATGGAGACAGAAGTGTGCCTGCCCCTGCACAGGAGCCCCTTGGCATTCCATGCCTTGAGGAGAGCCCATCCCTGGAACTGGGCTGTGCTGGTGGTGCCAGAGACAATTCCAGCCTGCAGAAATGAGATGTGACTTCCCCAGATCTGCAACCTTCTCCCAGCAGAGAAACCATCTTCCACCATAAGCTCAGAGAAGAGACAAAACCTGAACAAGGACTCCACCAAATCCAAGAGATTGGGTCCAAGCAAATCTGATGGGCCCCTGAGAAGTCTCTGGCTCAGCACAGTGGGACTGAACCTCCTTCTCAGCTGCTCTCTTTGGGAACTTGACCTGGGGTAGGGAAGCCTGTTGTGGTCTGGTCCAGCCTGTTCCTGGGGCTGGGGCTGATGCAGCTGGTGTGCATCTCCAGCGTGCAAGTTGCTCTCTGGAGGAACTGCAAGAAGTTTTCCTGAACAGAAGCCTCTGAGATGGAAAGACAGAACTCCTGACCCAGTGAACGGTTAAGACAGCTGCGCCGGAGCCGGGCCAGCTCCTCACGGATTTGGCGGTTCAGCAGCCCGTAGAAGAAAGGATTAATGGCAAAGGAGGAGTAGGCAATCCAGGTGACCACCATCTCCCCGTGCCCACCACCCACAGTGCCAACAATGACAGAGGAGTGCAAGTGGAAAGCAAAGAAAGGCAGCCAGCAGCACAGAAACTGTCCCACAATGAGGACCAAGGTGAGAATGGCCTTGTTGCTTCCCAGAAGGCGATCTGGGATCAGCCTGGGCAACATCAGGAAGATGGCAGTGAGGATGGTCACTTGGCTGGTGATGGAGTCACATCGGTGTCTGGGCGCAACTGCCTGTGCCGGCACAGGCGCCTGCTGCAGGGATGCAGTCCGGGCCACACGGTAGATGCTGGAGTAGACAGTGAGGATAATGATGGTGGGCAGAATAAAGCAGGTGATGCTGAAGAGGATCACGAAAAGCTTCTTGTGGGCTCCGGGGCTCCAGTAGACTGTGCAGCGGCTGGCACTGGTGGCCCCATTGCCATGAGGCCATACCACTAGTGCCAAGACCGTGATGAGAACAGACTTGACCCAAATGAAAATCACTCCAGCCACCGCCAACCTGATGGTCATCTTGACCTCATACCTCAAGGGATGGACGATGTAGTAGTACCGCTCCACGCTGATGATAGAGATGGTGAGAATGGAGGCACTGATGAAGAAGATATTCAGGAATATCACAGCCTTGCATTCAGCAATACTGTAGATCACCCAGTTGAAACAGGAGGAGCTGGAGATGATCCCCAGGGGCATGAGGAAAATGGCTGAGAGGAGATTGACCACACAGAGATGGCAGACAAAGATGAACTTCCTAAAAAGGGGCGTTTTGAGGATGATGACCATCACCACGATGTTGGCCACCAGGGCAGTGAGGGTGAGCAAGATCATGCAGAAGAGGCCCACCACCTCCTGGGCAATGGAGTGCTTGGGGACAGAGAGCAGCTCTAGGCTGTCCGTAGTGTTTGACCCTGTCCAGCTTGCCATCCCCCTCCAGGGTTAAGCCAGCAGCTCTGGTGCCTGGGCAGCAAGATCTCTTCTCCTGTGTCCCAGAGAGAGTAATGCCACCACAACCATGGCTGCTACCTTCTCCTTGCCTGTTGGGATCAGGAGCAGGGTGTGAAGGGAAAGGACCAAAATGAAGAGCCACAGAAAAACACAGAGAGACAACTAGCACACTTCTAATGTGGTGCAGGAGGGAGAGGTGGCCAGTGAAGTCATAGCACCCTGGCTGTCCCAGAGCTGGCATCCAGGCTGCCCCCAGCCTGGCCATTGCTAGGTCCTGTGGGCACCCATGCCAGGTTGACACCCTGTCCCCCCTCTCCAATGACACCAGTATGTCCCGAGGAGAGACAGTACAACGTGCCTGTCCCAACCCTCTTGCTCTGGCCACAGGGGACCCCAGGGTGGGTGGGATTCAGCGCACCTTTGCTCCTGGGGAGATGGGTGATGCTCCTCTTCTCACTGGGGTCCTGCTTCCTGGTGTTGCTCCCGCAGCAGAACCGGGGCTGCCGGCCCCATGTGAGGCCACGCTCCCCCTCCCCTGCTCCGTCACCCACTCGTCATCCTGTTTGCCTGCAGCCCGCCAGCTGCGGATGGCACCAGCTGTCACTCCCGGCGCTGCCTGCACTGCCTGCACCCGTGGCAGTCCCACGGGGACAGCTGCTGGGTCCTAGCAGCCGGCAGGAGCTCAGGAAGGGGGGATCGGGGTTCCTGAGCCCTGTGCTCCCCCAGAATGGCCATCCACTCTACCAGGCCTGGTCCTTCCACAGGAACGGCTCAGCCCTCAAGTCCCTGGGGCTCAATGGACATAGCTACAGGCAGGTCTGCAGCAAATCATCTCCACTGGCACGTGGATGCTCATGGAGCATCAGGGTAACACAGCTGGGAGTTGCCCTTCCCTGGAAGCCTGAGCACCCAGACGTGCTCAAGGACATGCACACATGAGCACAGAGAAGGGCCAGGCACGGGTGCCAGGCTGGGGCAGGACAGCAGGCGTGGCATGAGGCGTGGCACTAGACGGAGGGCAGGCACTCACCCCCAGGATGGATGGATGGATTCCTCCATGCCCATGCAGGGCAGCAGACCTTGCTCATCCTCTGTAGCTCTGATGCCAGAGGGTGTGCATGAGCTGTATGCCTTGCTAAGGTGATGACAGCAGCTGGCTCTCAAAGACACCAGCTTTCATCTGAAGGTTTCAGGCCCTCTGGAGCCACCCGTGTCATCCCTTCAGGGACCCACTGACACCTTTCCTTATAGCACACCCACCTTGCTGGGCAGGAAAGCGAGAGCACTGCTCAGTGCAAGGCACAGTGCTTTTATTCACAGTCAAAGCAAGCTCAGTCCCCATGCCAGCCTGTCTCTTGCCAAGCCCCAGGTGGGGTGGCCAGAGAGTCCAGATCACTGTGCTCTGGGCTGATGGGTGTCACCAGCTGGTGCTGGGCCAGGGCCGTGGTGCTCCCAGGCAGCCTCAGAAGCGGAGCTGAACAAGGTAGCGGATCCGGCACTGGCTTTCCTGGTAGATGAGGTACTCGCTCTGGCTGAAGGAGGAGTCCTTGTAGGCAGGCATGGGGATGGGCTTGCCCTGGGACACCAGCACCTTCTTGCCATCCAGCAGCACCTCCTTATCTTGTGCAGGATCTGGGCCAGAAGACACCCCACCACCACGTCAAACCTGAGATCCAGTCTCTCTCCCCCCCTGCCCTGTGCCCACCACAGCCCCACAGCCACCACACCCCTCCTGCCCCAGGCTCACCCGGCTCTGTCCTGCCACAGGCCAGGACACTGTCATAGCCAGCAGGTGGCTGACACAGCGTGGGGTCATCGCAGGTGATGCGGTAGGGCTTGCCCAGGGCCACCTCTGTCAGGAACATGATGCCAACCTTCTTAGATGTACAGCCCACTGTCATGGGAGAAAGGGATGAGGATGATAGCACCATCCCTGGTATTCCCATCTGGTTGTGCCCAGGACACTCTGGGATCTGGGACCAATTGCCATGGCAGGGAAGGGGCTTGGCAAGCCCACAGCTGCCTGGCACAGGGTATGCAAAGGCAACCAGGCTCACACAGACTCTGTGGGCATCACAAGCAGCCCATCCCATCCCAGGACCCTCACCATAGCAGGCTGATTTGCTGTTCTCGGAGGCAAAGTAGATGCCCTTGCCCACACGCCCACCGGAGTGAGGCATGATGCGCAGCCCACTCTTCAGGATGGCCGCCACCACTGCCACGTTGGTGCCATGCCAAAGCAGGCGCCGGTGCTCCAGGAGGTCATGGGCCTTGAAACGCTCATCCTGCAGAGATGCAGAGCTAAGGGCTGTCCACAGAGGGACACATGAGTGCCCAGGGGTGGAGGACTGCCACCCACCTCCCCAGTCCAGCCCCAGTGCCTGGCTGGAGGGGCAGTAGACTCTGGGTACCTGTTTGGCCCTGGCCAGCTGAGCTGAATCCCCTCCTGGGTGGAGAAGCCCTAAAGCACTCCTAGAGAGCAACCATGGCATTCCCACTGCAACATGGGGAGAATCACCTCATCCTCACCTCACCATCTCGGGCCACCTGCCAGATGTTAAGGATGTGGAGTTTGTGCCCAGTCTGTGTCACATAGGTTTGGATCAGCTGCCAAGGGGGAGACAAAAAGGCTGTGTCACTCCAGGCAACCATCTCAGCAGTGCCCCCCTGGGACACTAGGAACATTCGGGGTGCCCACAGGCCTGACATAATTGCTTCCCATTATGTGACACTGGGGAAACAGCAGCACCTGGTATTCCTGGGAAGCTGGGTCCAGCAGGGAGAGCTGGCAGCAGAGCAGGGCGTAATCCTGATCCAGCGGATGGATGACTTCTTTCTCCTCCTCCTCTTCCTTCCCTTTTTGTGCCTGCAGGCTCTGTGCCACCTCAATGTCAGCCAGCACCTGGCAGGGACAGAGAAGGGACATCCTTGCCACCAGTGCTGGCACTGTGCCGGGGAGCCAGGGCAAGCCCAGCCTCCTGCCAGCAGCTCCTGCCCCACTGGGAAGGGATGCCACACACTATGTGCTCTGGCATCTCACCAACAGCATGTCCTTCTTGGCACGCAGCAGGTCAGGGGAGTTGATGGGGGGTGGCCGTGCCCGTCCAAAGTTGTGTGGGACAATGGTATAGAAGCGTGAGGAGAGTTCCTCCAGGCGAGTGGTCTGGTGGGGCTGCTCCCTCAGCACTGCCTCCAGCTCTTCCAGTGCTTCAAAGCCCCTTGCAATCTGCTGCTTGCTCAGCTTCCCCAGAGGCATCTTCTTCAGATCTACAGGGGAGAGCAAGGTGAACCCATCCACCCCTCTCACTCCACAGCTACTTCCAAGAACCTCCAGTACCACCACGGGCAAGTGTGGGCACCCAGCATTCAGAGGGGATGCTCTAAAATCCATCAGCACCTCTGCTGTGTTCACGTCCCCACCTGCATCCCCCAAATGGAACCCATGCCACCCATCAACCCATCACCTCCTACCGATATTCATGGTCTGCATGGCATCCTGGAACGTGTCACTGCTGAAGATGAGGGACACCAGGGCCTGTGTGGCTCTGTCCAAGGTGCAGGGCAGCACCCGCTGCTTGCAGACCTTGCCCCCATCCACGGCATCTACCTGCAGACACCCCACATCAGCTGTGAGCCTGCTAGAGGCTGTGGGAGCATGGCACCAGGGCTGCCCACCTCTGTGAGGAGAGCCTGGTCCTGGGGCAGCAGAGCAATGGGCAGGTGCTGCCTCCACTTTCCCTGGCTGATGCCACACAGAAGGTCATGTTTCTCATTCAGGATGCCCACCCACTCCATTTTAACCCATTAGCCCCAAATCTCTGCCTGCAAGCTGTTTCAGCATGCACCCAGACCCCCTCAAAGCCCATCCCATCCTGCTGACCCTCTTGGATGTCCTGGTGTTCAGTGGGCCCAGAGTGTGATGAGGACCATCCCACCATGGTGACAACCTGGGTGTCTGGAATACTCACCCTGAGGGCAGCCTCCATCTCCTGCCCAGCCCCTGGCTGCACCTCAATGAGTGTGTACTTCCCTGGATGGGCAATGAAGTTCTCCCTTGTTGCCCAGCTGTTCTTGGTCTTCTCCTGAAACTTCTTCTCAAAGTCCTTCTTGGCAGCTTCCAGGGAGGCACAAGGCATGAGCTTGGACTGGCCCGCCTCTCCCTGGCAGTGGACAGCAGTGGTCACGGTCTCCCCCACATCCCTGCTCCACCACCCCCATGCCAGTGGAAGCCGGCAGGAACAAGGGGAGCTGTGATAGCAGAGTTGTGGGGCAGCGAGCCGGAATGTGCTGAGCCACCAGCTCAGGAAGATGCCCCAGGACTCTGCTGGGCTGTCACACTCATATTCACTACAGGGACAGGTGCCACATGCCCTAGACAGGCTGTGTTGTGTGGGGATATGTCCTTGAAGCCCCCATTAAAGTGCTATAGCTCAACACTGGGGTGCTTGCTTTGGGACCAGGGACCACCAGGTTCACCCTCAATTTTTGGGGTTCTGAAGGCACGGTGGGGACAGCTGAGGTGCGGGGAATGAGTGATGACCAAGTAGACTCACCACACGGCCCCAGCGGCTCCAGACACTGTAGGTACCATTATTCTCAAGGAGCTGGATGATGTAGAACTTGTTGTTGTTGGCACTGATGTTGGTCTGGTTCAGGGTGCAGTCATAGTCCTCATAGACCTATAGTGAGTGACATGGCCTGGGCTGGCACCTGGGAGCATTTGGCAAAGGAGAGGGTGCAGAAATGTCCCAGTGGAAACACACTGGGGTCTGCAAGGAAACTTGGGGCTGACTGTCTGTCAACAGAGGCTGCTCTGAGACTCCTCCAACCCTCCCACCCACGCCCTCCCACTCCTGCCCCTCTGAGTACCTCAGCCCTGCTCTCACCTGGGCATCCAGGGCTGTGCTCAGGGGGCACAGCCCATCAATAGTGGTGGGGTGTTTCTCCTTGGGAGTAGCTTTCAGGGTTGCCAAGGTGGACCTCCAGGTATCATCCTTGTCTTCCAGTTTCAGTTTCTTTTCCCTGCTGTCTGGCTGCTTTGAGGGAGAAGCTCCGTGCTTGGAAGCCATGATTGAGCTCCCCTGCTGCCACGGGGTCAGCGCAGTCTTAATCCCCCAGAAAAATCCTTGGAGACAGCAGAGGGAGAGGTGAGGAATGCCAAGCTGCCCTTCTGGGAAAGTCCGGTGGGCTGTGCCTTGCTTTCCCTATGCCTTCAGCCTACAGCAGGGCTGGAAAAGGGGATGAGACCTCTGCCCACAAACTGTCTTAATCTTGTCCCTGTGTTCAGGGTGGGTGGAAGAGCCTCTCAGCACCCTTCAGCCCTTGAAGGACCCCAAAGTGGAAAGAGCCCAGTGACACAAAGCCGAGGGCGGGCACAGGGGCGCTCAGCTGCTTACACAGCAAACTTGGGTCTGAGGAGCTGGAAAAGGACGAGAGTCTGCTTCATGGGAACGAGAGTCTGCTCATGAGAGTCCTGCTTCCCCGCCCCTCCCCTCCCACTAGGGACTCCCAGTCACAGGAGTGTGTCCCCAAGGCTCACCCAGCCCTGTGCCCCAGGGATATGCAAGAGGGGAAACAATGCAACGACACACCCCAAACACGAAATGCTATCCCCTCAGACACACAATGCCATCCCCCCAGTCCCTCTCAATACCAGTGAAATGCTTTGATTTAGGCAGGAGGGGGGCTCAGACAGCCCCTGTCTGCTATGCCCCCTGCCAGTCCCAGCTGAAGAGAGGGTGCTGGGGGCAGAAATGGGAACCGAGGTACAGGCAGGAGCCATGTCCTACCTGCTCCCCCTGGCCAGGGCTGCCTGACGAGGAACTGCCGGGAGCCTTCAGGCTCGTTGGGCAGCTTGCCCAGAGGAGAAACTTTTTCCTTAGGCACCACCCACAGATGACAGCGAAAACAGCTGACACCTCTGGGTCGGGCATGCACCCTGTGGCAGGCCTGCCTGCTGCTTGCCTGCACTGCCTGTCCGCCTGTACTGCCTGTCTGTACTGCCTGCACTGACTGTACTGCCTGCACTGACTGTACTGCCTGTATTGCCTGCCTGACTGTACTGCTTGACTACACTGCTTCTACTGCCTGTCTGCACGTACTTCCTGCACTACCTGTCTGCCTTTACTGCCTGTACTGCATGTCTGTCAGTACTACCTGCACTGTCTGTACTGCCTGACTGCTCTCTATTGCCTACTCTGCCAAGCAGCCGCTGGATGAGGTGTGACCCTGACATCACCCTGCCCTCCAGCCAGCCCCACTCCACCATGCTCTGAGACTAACACAACTGCCTTGAAAAACTTAAAGATGACACCATTTTTGTGTTAAGTATCTTTTCTTGGGTCCCAAGCAAACACTCAGGGCTAAGGGTCAGGCAGTAGGGAGGACCTTACTGCATTTGAATGTGGTTTGAAGGGTTCTCAGCAACCTCTGCCTGCTCCTGGCCAGCATCTACTGTGCTCCAACGGGTGAGGCAGGAGTAGTTGTGCAGGAGCAGAGACTGGTGCTGGTGTCATGGGAACGAGGGAGAGTTGCCCTTTGTGCTGGGAACATGGAGAGGATGTGATAAACAGGTATGATTCATGCTGATAATAATTGAAACAGTAACCAAATATAATAAAATAGTAATTAATAGTTAAAGGTGTAATGCATAGGAGGAGAGAAAAGGGGGAGGGGGTTTCCCCCCCTTCCCCTGCAGATGTTTAGTGAAAATGGAAAACAGGAAGAAACTAAGATAAGACTAGCTAATTTTATCTGGAAGACTGGAGATTTTGGGGAACTCCAAGAAAGTTGTCAATTATATGGGATTTATTGCCCAGAATACAGAAGGATTTGGGGGAACTCCAGGAAAACTTTAATTATATAAAATTTATGGTTTTAATGTTTAAAAATGGTACCTGATGATATAATATAAGCTTAATACACGTGTAATCAAGAGGTTATTGGGAGGACACATGAGGAAGATGATGAGCCTTACTCCCTACGACCCCCGAAGGTGGGGAGACCCCCTAAAAGGGGATAGTGGAGCATGCATAGTAAAGGTGATGATGGGTGGTGATAAGAGCAAAGGTAGGAGGAGATGGATAGTGACAGAGGGTATTAAAAGGTTAATTCCGAGGTATCTCATCAGTACATGTGGCGGGATCCAAGTCCTGACCCCATACCCCCGTGCGGCCCTTTACTCATGTATGATTATTAGTAGTAGTAGTAGTATTATTATAACCAAATGTATTATCAACCATTATAAATTTGTATCATCAACTATTAAAATTGCTGCTACATTTAGATTTGTTTGAGGTTTTTTTTTAATTGGATAATTAAGCAACATATTCATTTATAACAAGGAGGACAAGATTGCTGGGGACAAAATCTTTCTGGCTTTGCAGCTCCTAGGATTGGCCCAAGCAGTGTAGGCAGGGGAACAGTCCCATGTCTTCCCTCGGGGGCAGAAGTGATGCACCTTTAACTGAGACAGCTGCTCCCCAAAGGGATGGTAGGCCATGACAACTATGTAGCTGTTGACAGGGGCAGAGGAGATGGGGTTCTTCACTCTGGAGAAGACTCCAGGGGAAACTTAGAGCCCCTTCTGGTGCCTAAAGGGGCTCCAAGTCGGCTGGAGAGGGACTTTGGATGCGGCATGTGATAACCGCTTTAAACTGACAGTTGTTTTAGATTGGACATGAGGAAGAAATGCACCGTGGCGAGGCACTGGGACATGTTTCACAGAGCAGTTGCGGCTGCCCCATCCCTGGAAGCGTCCAGAGTCAAGCTGGACGGGGCTCTGAGCTTCCTGGTCCCATAAGTGGGGGAGGCCGGACCTCAGGAGCCTTAATGTCGGCAGCCCCCCCCCCCCAACTACATTTCCCGGCGTGCCGCGCGGCCGCTGCGCCCGCGCCCCGCTTGGAAGCTTCCAGTCGGGCCACGAGGTGGCTGCTGGGTAGAAGACGGGCGGTCCCTTAGACGCCATTTTGTGGCAAGGCAGCGAGAGGGGCTGCGCGGGTGTCCTTGGCGTGTGGTATTGGATAGTGCCGTGCCGGGTGCCTGCGGATCCTGGGCGGCGGCATGGGCTCGGACAAGCGGTAAGCGGCGGCGGGGGGGCGAGGGGAGACGGGAGGAGGCGGGCAGTGGTGGGGGTCGCGGCGGGCGCTTCACGCTCTAATCTTGGCCCGCTGTGCCCCGCAGGGTGAGCAGGACGGAGCGGAGCGGCCGCTACGGCTCCATCGTGGAGAGGGAGGACCGCGACGAGCGGGAGTCCCGCAGCCGGCGGAGGGATGACTACAAGAGGTCCAGTGAGGAGCGCCGCGGTGACCGCTATGATGACTACCGCGACTACGATAGCAGAGACTACGACAGCCGAGACTACGATAGTCGCGATAGCCGAGACTGCCGCGACTACGACAGTCGGGACTACGATAGTCGAGACAGCCGGGTCTGCCGAGACTACGATAGTCGCGACAGCCGCGATTGCCGAGACTACGATAGCCGAGATTGCCGCGACTACGACAGTCGGGACAGCCGAGACTACGATTGCCGGGACTACGATAGTCGGGATTGCCGAGACTACGACAGTCGCGATAGCCGAGACTATGATAGAAACTACGACAGCCGCGATTACGATAGCCCCGAGGTGAGCGGGGTCGGGGGTGCAGGGCCGGTACTCCGGGGTCTGCGGGGCGGAGGGTGCCGGGAGCGGGTTTGATCCTGGAGCGCTGCCCGAGGCCATGGGGACCAGCCCCGGGCAGGCGGCTGGTGTCCGTGTCGCTGTCCGTTCCTGTGGCACTGTGGGGACACGCTGCAGATAATCGCGGTGGCTAATCCTGGGCACTGGCTTCCAGAGGGAGCGGGAGCGCAGGAACAGCGACAAATCAGAGGACGGATACCATTCTGATGGCGACTACGGCGAGCACGACTATAGGAACGATATTAACGATGAAAAAGAAAGCAAGACCATCATGTTACGTGGGCTCCCCATCACGGTTACGGAGAACGATGTGAGTAGCCGGGCAGGGCTGTGCTTGCCTTGCTCCCGGACAGGGCCGTGCCGGAGCGGCTGCTGCCATTTTGTTGAGCGCTGCATCATGGTGGCCCCTCTCCAGCGCTGTCGCGCTGCCATTTTGAGTCCTGAAAGCATTTAAACTCCCAGTGTTAAGTAATAGAGGTCAGTTCAATGTTAATCAGTCCCTTTCAAACGGAACAAGCTGTGAATTCTCGTTTCTTCACGCATGTTGGGATGCTTTCCCTAAGAGTGGATTTTAAACTGCCTGCTCTTCGCTGGTTTTCTGTATGGGAGGGAAGAAGCAGATTTTTTTTGCTGCTTCACCCCACTGCAGGGAGGGGGGAGGGGGACAGAAACAAAGAGGTGGCACTCACCAGTTTTTCTGGTCTTTATCGAGGCCAGAACTTGTGACTGATGGGGTCACACACAGACACCGATCTCCTTAGCCGAGCACAGCCCCGCACAAAGCTGCTTTGTGTGGGCGCAGCTGTGGGAGTCAAAATGGCTGCTGCCGAGGTGACGGAGCAAGTACTGATGAGCTTAGAGCTTGCTTGTCTAACTTTTTAATAAAAAAGGTGTTAAATCTTTAGGGTTTTCTTATTCATGGTAATTTTTTAGGTTGTTTTTTTTCTTGCTGGGTTATTTTGGTTACCAAGCTATAAGTTCACAACTGTTATTTGAGGGGTAAAAGCTGAGTTATCCCAGTTTGTTTTCAGTCAAGACTCCGCCTCTGCCTCCATTGTGCCTTAATTACTAGCACAGAGAATACATTTGCACCGTTTCTACAATGGAGATTTTTTTCCTTAGCTTTTTCATTGATTACTTGTTACCCTCCTGATATTGAGGGTTCCTAATCACTGTATATTGCTCTCATACTTTCATGAGTGTTTGAAGTCAAGTGTAGGTTCTTGCATACAAATGAGACAGCCCTGTCAGACACTACACAGAACACTTTAGAACGGTTCTTTTTTCTGAGATACTGATGTTGTAGCTCTACAGTTGTGTGATAACTGTAGCATAATTTATATGAATGTGTAATTCCGGACTCAGAGTGTAGATGGTGCATCTTGGAACATAGAGTTGAATTCTTAAGTTAACATTACTTCTGGTTGTGTACACAATTTTTTTCTGCATATTTCATAAGAAGAATTCATTTGCATATCTGATATTATTTCCAGTCGGCATATAAACAGGTAGCTTTAGATGAGCTTTGATTCTGCTGAGTGGCCCTGTTGTATGTAATGTAGTTTGAGTTCTGTCAAAGCTGCTGAAAAACCTTGTGCTTTCGGCTCTAGAATTAAAAAAATTTGTTAGTGTTTGTTTTTTTCTCCATGTCTCTGCACAGTGACTGAGGTTGCCTGTGCCACAGCAGCTTTGTTACAGATGAAGAACTGACATTTTAGCTTTTTCTTTGATTACATGTTCTTCACAAATCTAGTTTATCCTGAAAAACCGATGGGGGTCAGTTGGAGGATGAGCTCTTTAGCATGAGGTTTAGGAATACATTCATCATGGAGCCTTGCAGTGTAGGCTTCCTGTTTTTCATTGCTAGGAGCAAAGAGTACTTAGACAGCAGGGAGAGGGATACCAGCAGTGTTCTTTTTAAAAACTTGGAGTCATGCACAGTCTGCCAAATATGGTCCAAATAATCTCAGAACACGTGATGGCAGGGATTCAGATTCTGGATGATTCAGTGTCCTGAGTGAGGATTACAGTTGGTTTAGCGTGTAGCACAAGATTGTGGACTTTGATGCTCTCAGTCCCCTATTGGGTTCTCAGTAAATTTTTTCTTTGTCTCTCAGATAGTATTGAAAATGTTGTTTTGTGTGTATCTTGGATGATACTGTGAGGTAGGTTATTTCTGTGACTTCTGTTTCTTGTGTGGAAATTTCATCTGTTGAATCAAAATCTCCTGCAGATTCGTGAGCTTATTGAGTCCTTTGAAGGTCCTCAGCCTGCAGACGTGAGGCTGATGAAAAGAAAGACAGGTGAGAGCTCTTAATCCAGTTTTTGACATCATCTTCCTCTTCCCCAGCCCAAAAGAGTATCCAGAATTGTCCCCAAACTGCAAGCACATGCAATAAAAAAATAAAAGGTTTGCCATGGCTAAGGAATGTGGCTTTTTGGAAGACTTAGATAGCTGGTCAACATGTTAAAAGAAGTCTGTCCACAGGGGGTTTTGTTAACAGGTATTGGTAAGTAATAATAGTGTAAACTCATTTAATAGTACATAGTCTGTTGCATGGTTACCCTTAAACGTGGATTCAAATCGAGTGAAATGTAGCCAGTTAAGGCAGCTTGGTTCCTTGCCATGGCAAAATAACGAGCAGATACCAGCAGTTGACGTCGCATTTGTAAAGCTGCTTTGTCATGAAGTAATGAAGCAGTTGGAGAGAGATTCACCTGTTTTAAAGGAACTGACTAACACAAGTATCCCGTCTATATCTGAATGCTGTCTCTAGGTGTAAGCCGTGGTTTCGCCTTCGTGGAGTTTTATCACTTTCAAGATGCTACCAGCTGGATGGAAGCCAATCAGGTTGCTTCACTCACCAAGTCTAGATATTCCTGAAAATGGAACAAGTCTGTACAGTTTAACAAAAAAAAAAANAAAAAAAAAAAAAAAAGAGGTGGAAGGAGTGGTTTGTTCCATAACAGTGATTTAAAGAATAAAAGCTTTGTATATATTAAAATTTGTAACATATAAGGTTTGTATTAGGAGAGAAAGTTCTACTTTGGTAAAAGGTGCCGTTGTTTTAAATTACTTGGTTTCCACTTAATTGGTTTATGAAGATTTGGCTGTTAGTTGTTAGAAAATCCTAGCATATTTCCACTTGATGTTTCCTTCTCTGTTGTCAGAGAAGGCACCACTACTCCGTGTTACATTGGTGTTAACCCTGAAAGAGAAGTGTCAGTTCTTGGCAATAATCTGTTACCCTGGTTAAAGAGGGGGAACTGGCTCTTGTGGAAGAAAAAGCATATTCATTCCAACTAAATTAGGCAGAGTGAGATGTCACACCTGTTAGGCTCTGTATTTTGGCTTTTTTGTTACTATGACTTGATAAGGAGCCAAAATGCAGTAAGAATCCTTTGGTTTGCTTTCCCATGAGATTTTCCTGTAGCACTGCAAGCAAGTTTCATTTGCTTTCGCTACTTACTTGAGTAGTCATAACCTATTTTAACAACAGAACTTAAAAATACTCTCAAAGTGAGCAAAGTGCATCAAATCACTGATTTTTCTTGCACTTAAATATTTGATACAACAGTCCTACAGCAGCATTATGACTGTTTTTCTGCTCTGTCCATGTTATAATAAAGAAATGGCACCATAATGGGATTCATGGCAGTTCCAGCAGATGGAAGTTGTCATATGCCTTGTGCTGGGATAGCGTTTCATACGTCCCACTCCGGGTGAGTTCCCCAGCCAGAGAGCAGCTTTTGAATTCTGTTTACCTGACATGCTGCTCAGTAGGGCAGGCAGCTGCCGGGAAAAGACTAATACCAAGAAATTAATGCTGATCATATTTTCAGAAATTGATTTTTTTTTTTAATATATACAAAGCTATACTGATGCATAATGTATTGAAATATACTCAAATTCACTCCAGTAACCAGCCACCTTAGTAGTAGGGAAAACATAGCCTGTCCCCAGCAGCCGGGTTGCTGACTGTTAGATGACAGAATGATGTATTGCAACTATGCCAGCAGCCTTGTTTCTATGTGTGCACATCCAGTGAGTGCTGGGCCCTCCAACCCTCCCTCCTGCCGGTAGGAGCAATGGCTTTGCCCTGTTCAGTCATGCAGAATGTGAGAGCCTTATTGATGCTGCGTGCTAGATCTGTGTCAGACCCTGTTATCAGAAAAGTCAGTGGTCCTGACACTGGTAGAAAAACCAGCCTGCTATAAAAATGGTTCTGCCATTGCAGTGTCTGGGCTGTGGCCTCTAATAGCACTTCCTCACATGTGCTTCCACCTCTTTGACCAAAATATGTTGATAGCCATATTTTGAAAGGCCATTCTGCATAGCCACGCTTGGTGAAGCGTGAGGCTGAGAGTCAAGGCTTCTTAATAGCTGTAAATTCCTAACTCCTCTGAAGTCAGAGTGAGAGGACATGCTGAAAGCATTATGAACTTTTCCTACCCCTGGAGAAGCTTCACATGCAATCTGGTTACTCATTTTGGAGAGCTCCTGCCTGAATGAAGAACACAAACCTCTTGTGCAGGCTTCCAATTGAACTGATGCAGTAGTCAAATGAAACCACTCTTGAGTTATGTTTTGTTTGATGGCACTCGTAATCCAGCCTTCAAGAAGTCTAAGCAGGGTCCCTTTGGGAGGAATTACTGTATTTTCAAGGGGACACTTCTGAAGTGTGCTTGGAAAAGTAAAGCCAAATATGGTTAAAAGGTCTGGGGTGTTTGGAATAGGGGATGAAGTGAAGCAGTCACATAAGGACACGTTTAAAAAGTCGGTCAGTGCTATACCAGGAGTGAATAGAAATGTGGGGGCAAAGAGACTCCTAAAAATGTGTTAATGTGAATGCAGCAGATTAGGACTTTGTCTCCTTCGAGACACTTTCTGGTTCCATGTCAGCGTTTAGTGTTTGGCAGCTTTTTCTACACTCCCTGATTCTGTTTATCTTTGCTCCACATCCCATTCTCTTACTGCCCTCGTCCTCCTCTCTGCAGGATTGGATGGGCAGGGTGTAGGTGGCGGTGGTTGTCCTCCACATCCTCCCCATATGTTGTCCATTTAATTCAGGAGCACTGATTCCTCCGAAGGGTGCTCTGCCATGGGAAAATGGACATGTGTGTCTTGATACAGGAATAATTGAAACCACTTTTTTTGCAGAAAAAGCTGGTGATTCAAGGGAAGCAGATTGCAATGCACTACAGCAACCCAAGGCCTAAATTTGAGGACTGGCTTTGCAACAAGGTACAGCACATATTTCTATGGAAGAGTTTATCTTGCTCTAGAGCTCTCCACTTGCTCAATGGTTTAAAGAAAGTGACACCTGTATCAAATCTCGTCCTGTTCCCCGTAAAGTTAAATTGTTATCCCAGCATGTGTTCCATTTTAACTCTGCTTTTTGTAGTAGTGACTGTGGCTGGGATTGTAAGATAAAGACTACACAGTCAAAATAACTATTTTGGGATGACTAGGGAGAAAATAGTTGGGATGTTCTGAAAAGCAGCTGTGGTGGAGATAAAGGTGGCTTTTGATGTTCTGCATTATTCTGGTGGGTTTAGTTTTGTTGTGTTACTTTGTGTGAATGTCTGGGTTTTGTTAGTGTACAGCAAATGCAGCATTACCTAAATGACCCAAATTCTTACTGGGCTTCTTTTGTTTGTCACAGTGCTGCCTTTACAACTTCAGAAGGAGGCTAAAATGCTTCCGCTGTGGAGCGGACAAATTCGGTATGGTTGCCATGATCTCTTTCATGTTCAGTTTTGTGGGAAACTTTATGGCCTCTGTAGGAACCAGAGTTATGCCTAGGTTCTAGATTGGCTTATGAAATGCTGAGCTTGAAGTGAATGAGCTATGTCTTGACTGAAATATTTTCTCTTCATACAAAGATTCAGAACAGGAGGTACCACCTGGAGCAGCAGAAGCCGTTCAGTCTGTGGATTATTACTGTGATAGTAAGTGATCTTTGACTTACTCTGTAGAATGTAAAATGTAAACACACGTACTAAAAATCCTTTCTGGTCCTGAGCCTGCCACAGCTGAAGGACTTGAAATACTCTGCAAAGCCATGGTGTGCACTGCTAATGTCGTACTTTTTCTCCTCAGCCATCATTCTCCGAAACATTGCTCCTCACACAGTAGTGGAATCCATCATGACTGCCTTGTCTCCGTATGCATCTCTGGCAGTCAATAATATTCGTCTCATCAAAGACAAGCAGACTCAGCAGAACAGAGGCTTTGCATTTGTGCAGCTTTCTTCTGCCATGGTGAGGACCTTACTGGTGTTACAGAGAAATAAGTGGTTAACCACCTCTCCCTGCAGCATTTAGAGCCCTGAGCTATCTGAAGGACTGGCCCACTTCAAAGTGTGTTGATAGACACAGTGTGTCAAAGCTGATGATAAGTAGCTGCAGTTTGAAAGGTGGTGGGATGTTGGGAGCACATTGAAAAGCTATTTTTGTAGCAGAGTTCTGTTCTGAATTGCAGTCTAGCTTCGTGCTTGGATTGCAAAAGTACTGATGCCGGATCATACTTTGTTGACAGATTCTAAGATCTGGAGCATACAGTGTGGGAACAGGTGCATAGAATTAGGCTTCTTCCACCTTGAGAACAGAGGAGTATGCAGATGTTGCTCTTCTCAGCAGCATTCAGTGGGAGGGTGTAAGGACAGCAGAAACATATTTCATAAGGATAGGCCAATGGGCAGCAGCCACAAATTGGAACACAAATTGCAGAGGTACAAGAAAAGCGTCCTGCTGGCATGGGGTCCCTGAAGGACAGTGAATCACTGTTCCTGGATGTGGATATGGCACTGAGGGGTGTGGCGTAGTGGTGGACTTGGAAGTCCTGGGTTAACCACTGGACTTGGTGATTTTAAAGGTCCTTTCCAACCTAAATGGTTGATTGAGTCTGTACATCAAACTCGAGCAGCAGTGTGATCTGTTCGGACCTGCTTTAGTCTGAGGAAAGCAGGTGGTTGGATTAAAACCGGTGGCCAATCTCAGTTTTTGCTGCTGTCTGATTTGGAGTCATTTGTGTCTTGATAAAGATAAGATTTTGGAACATATTTAATACTTGGTGACTCAGGGAAATGCTCAGTATTTTCAGATGGGCTGTTAAGGGTCTCACTGTGCTCTTCTGCATGTGTCTAATATGAGGAGATGGGTGTGTTTTTATATCTTTAGGTCTTTTCAGCGGCTCTGTGTGAAAAGGTGGAGTTTGGGGAACTTCTGAATCCCTCTCTGTAAAATGCCTTTTGTAATAATGAGTATTTTTCTGTTGTAGGATGCTTCTCAACTGCTTCAGATTTTACAAAGTCTTCAGCCACCGTTAAAAATTGATGGCAAAACAATTGGTGTTGACTTCGCAAAGAGTGCCAGAAAGTGAGTTATGCTAACAATCAATTGCATTGTTGGTTTTTCCTTTTTTTTTTATTCACACACCCACTCCTTCCCTTTTTATTTGATGGTTTCTTCTTGTTACCCGGGCTTTTATTAAGCTTACTCCAGCTCCAAAGTTTTGCTTCCTGTAAGTCACTTGTGATGCATGCATCCTGCTCTTCACTGCGTGCGAAGAGAGTGAAAGCAGTGTTCCCCCCACCCATTTCCAATCTTCCAAAGATAACACCATCACTGCTTGTGTGCACAGCACATTTGTTTCCTTGGAGACCTCCTGACTTGTTACTGAAGTTCCTTTACTAGCAGTGTTTTGGCTCATTCATTACGTTCCAAATGTTTTATAACTGCCAAGAAATCCATGTGTGAGGGCAAACTCCACCTCCTTGCATAGGGAGACACTTAAGTAAAAGGCAGTACTTACTCAGATGCCTGGTTTTTGTGATTGCAGAGACCTGCTTCTCCCAGATGGTAACAGAGTCAGCGCCTTCTCTGTGGCAAGTACAGCCATTGCTGCAGCTCAGTGGTCATCCACTCAGGTATTTGGAGACTGTTGCTCATAGTCCTGCTTTCCTGAAAATGCAGACCATGTAATTGCCCTACTGGCCACATACTTGGTTGAGCTCTTTAATGGCAGATCCAGCCATGACTTATCTGGTCCACAATCGTTCTGCAGCCTAAGCAGTGGGGTGCTTGAAATTACTTAATAAAGTTGTTTGCCTGTCCCTGACAAAAATTACCTTCTTGAATTTCAGCCACAGACTGGAGAGGGCAGCACCCTTGACTACAGCTATCTCCAGTCAGGACAGGATGGTTACTCACAATATGCTCAGGTTAGTAGTAGAGATGGTGCTCTAACCAGTAGGTTGTCGTAATTTGGGTATGCAGATTACTCACCTTGTGTTGTCATTCATTTCCCTTTACAGTATTCCCAGGATTATCAGCAGTACTACCAAAATCAAGGAGGAGTGTTGGACACAGACACAGCTACCATATCAGGTACTGCTTCCAGCATCTTAGAAGCAGTTGTTTGTAATGATAATTTTGCAGTAGTATTTTGCCTCGGCTTTTATGTTATTTTGCTCTCAGGATATCTCAGTGAGGGTGCATTACTAGAGAGCTGTAACAGATTTGTTCAACTGGAACCTCTTGTTCAAGATGAGAGAAAAGCCTCTGTTTCAGACGCTGTATTGACAAAGGTCTTGAATTTATGATAGCGGTGTAAGCAGCTCTAGCAAATGTTCAGCACTGAGAGCTGTAGAGGCCAGGAGTTGCTGACTTTGGGAGCAGAATATTTCCTCCTGAAAAGGAAACTATTCCTTGTCTGGGTAGGAGATAGATACACAGTGGGTATCTCCTTTTGAACCTTTATTGCCTTGTTTGGCTACTGGAGCTGGAATTAGTAGCTGAAGCTATAAAAAAAGTAATTTTAGCCCTAGGATGTACTACTGTTTTACAAATTAGTTTGCTTATGTGTTGCTCCTCTCCTTTGGCAGGAGCTCCAGTCACTACAACAACAGCTGCAGTTGTGTCCCAGAGTCCTCAGCTGTATAATCAGCAGACAAACTCACCTGACTCTCCGGTAATTACAGCACTGATGAGTCCTTGCTTTCAAACCCTGGGATATGTGGCTTAGCTGTAGCCTTTGCTTTTTAAAGTGGGTAGTACAGCAAAGCTTTTGAGTGTCCCTGGGTTAGTCACATGCTTGTGGTCATAAGTCACCTGCCATTTCTTCTCTGGGATGGTTTTGTTCTTTGCTAAAGGTGAGTGCCAAGCATGCTGGTGAGGAGGAGTTAGCTGTTGTACGCGTAGGGTGCGCTGCTTACGCCTTGGCTCCCTGTCCTTTTTTTCTTGGTGACAGATTTTCTAATTGAGGTTTGTGGTTTGGGTTTTTTTCAGACACAATCAGCACCACCTACCACTAGCACTCAGGCACAGGCGGCTCCTCCGACTGGCGTGGTGCCTGGAACCAAGTACGGTAAGTGCTCGGGAGCTGCTCTTGGGGACAGGTTTCTGTCACTGTAGCAATAAAACTCAGATTTGGCCAAGTGCTCCATCACCGTGTCATGGTGAAGCTGCCCCTGGAGAGCGTTGGCTGCACGGGTGATTAAGAGCCCTTTACAGATGTGTCTGCTGTCGTGGCTGCTATAGTCTCCAAATTTTACCTGAAATGTAGAAAGATACCTGTCTGAATTCGTCTGGAACGACCATGTCCCACGCTTTAATTTTTTTACAGCTGTCCCTGATACTTCCACCTACCAATATGATGAATCTTCAGGATATTATTATGATCCTATAACAGGGCTCTACTATGATCCTAATTCCCAGGTAAACACAAGTTCTTCCCACATGTCTTAACTGTTAAGGTCCATTAGTTCCCTCTCTCTCATCATACGAGTGACATTTGAAGTGCACAACATACCAAATGTTGCAGATAACTCTCAGCAGTGTGTGTAGGGCTGGGACTTGATATCCCTCTGGTGTAGGCCTGCATTTTTCTCTCCTCCTTAATTTTCCTCCACATTTGGCCCATATAGGATTAGCACTTGTCACAGCCACTGTAACTGTGCTATTTCGTTGCGGAGTGCCCAGCAAAGTGCACCCAGTCTGGGCCTCTGGTGGGTCGTCTCTTGGGAGAAGCAAAAGATTCTCCATAGTGCCGTTGGGCAGAACCACCTGTGTTTGGGGACAGAGGCTTCAGCCACTTCCTGCCTTTCGACTCCTCTGGAGTCTGCAAAACTTGTTTGGACTCTACAAAACGCCTTCCCGTGTGGTGCAGTAGTGTGAATCAGCTTGCTTGGGTTCTCCCGTGGACACTGAGCTCATGTGAGGTGTTTTAACTGTCTGCCTCTCCTTCCCTCTGGCAGTATTACTACAATGCCTTAACCCAGCAGTACCTGTACTGGGATGGCGAAAAGGAGACCTACATGCCTGCAGCAGAAGGTGTCACGTACCAACAGACAGCTACCACAACCACCACCAAAGAAGTGAAAGAGAAGAAAGAGAAACCTAAAAGTAAAACAGCCCAACAGGTAAAAGACAGAATGGGATCATAACTAGGATAAAATCTTCTCTGTGGAACGGGATAATATTTCTCCTTTTTCATGACAAAGGAAATCCTAAGTTATTCAGTGGGATGCATACCTTCAATTTGCAGGCATTGTGGGGGGCTGAGGAGAGGTGGAGTTGGCAAGGCTTCAGTGCAGAAATAAGCTCTGCATAGGAGTGCTTATGGAATCTTGCCAGGATCAGTGGGAGTATAACTGAGCCATCACTTAGAGGATTAGCTTGATAGGAAGGGTTTGTACAGTAAAAGCAGCAAGCTGTGTTATCTTTGAACGCTGGATACAGGGAAACAGCTGCACTACATCCAGTGTCCCATGGTTTAAAAATAAAATGTAGTGGGTTGACTTGTTCTGAAACTGCATGTGAGATTGAACGGGTGTCATAAGAGATTGATAGCTTTGAGAGGAGCTGTGTGAGCAAACCACTCTGCATTTCAGATTGCTAAAGACATGGAGCGCTGGGCAAAGAGTTTGAACAAGCAGAAAGAGAACTTCAAGAATAGCTTCCAGCCACTGAGTACCAGGGAGGAGGAGCGGAAGGAGTCAGCAGCTGCAGATGCAGGCTTTGCCCTCTTTGAGAAAAAGGTGAAGGTGCAGGCAGTGGTGTGTGGTGGGGGTCGTGTGAGAGAGCTCCATGCTCATGGCATTCTTGTCTCATCCAGGGAGCTCTGTCTGAGCGACAGCAGATCTTGCCAGAGGTGTTGAAAAACGGGGATGATGAAAATCCACTGAAGGTGAGTATGGTAGAGGAGCCCTAGCCAATACGTGCTTTCAAATCTGGATTTCCATGGCATTACCTGTAAAAAGTGGTGCTGATGATTGCAGTGGTGTGGTGCAAGTGCAGTAGGCTGGGTGACTGAGATACACTGAGGACAGCTGTGATTCTTTTTAGCCTTGAGCTCAATTGGGATTTTGAGGTTTCGACATGGGCTGTACTTAAAAGTATTGTTTGGCTAATGGGAAGTGTCTTGCAGCCACTGTGGTATGTACTTCTTTTGAGCTGTAGTACTGTAAAAGTGTGGGCCCAGTACTTAATAGAGCAGGAACCCTTGAAACAGAGGTGGCAGAGAAGGCTGAAATACTAAACACCTTTGTTTCAGTCTTCACTGCGAGGGCCAGCTCTTAGGAATCCATGATCCAGGGGAACATGAGAAAAAGAACTAGTACTGTGAGAGTGACTGCACTGGAACAGGTTTCCTAAGGGAGACTGTGGACTCTCCTTTCCTAGAGATGCTCAGAGGTCATCAGGGCACAGTCCTGAGCAGTATGTTCTAGGGGCGGACCCTGCTTAAGCAGGGGGTTGGATGACCTCCAGTGGTCCCATCCAACCTCAGGCATTCTGTGATTTCATCCCTAGTAATGGGAGCATGCTGTTCCTCCTGTGGTACACATCTGCAGCCTTTGTTCCCTCTTTGTGCTCTCTGAACTGTGGTGCTGTTCCACTCCCCTTAATGCTATCTTTCCTTTTCAGCGTGGCCTTGTGGCTGCCTACAGTGGTGACAGTGACAATGATGAGGACTTACTGGAAAGAATGGAGAATGAGGAGGAGAAGCTGACTGACTGGAAGAAGATGGCTTGTCTGCTGTGTAGAAGGCAGTTCCCAAACAAAGATGCTCTGATTCGGCACCAGCAGCTGTCTGACTTGCACAAGGTAGTTACACTAGGTGGTGACGAAATTCAGTGTGTAAACTAAAGCCATGAGGCTTGTTGCTGTTTTGAAACTTTCTCTTAAAGCAGAAATCTGCAGGTGGATTGTTGCTCTCCCAAAAGTCAGCTACTTCATTTAGGAAGAGCTGTTGCGCATTTCATGTTGTTAAAGTGAATCTCTCCTCTTGTTTCAGCAAAACATGGATATCTATAGGAGATCAAAGCTTTCCGAGCAGGAACTTGAAGCCTTGGAGCTGCGTGAGAGAGAGGTCAGTGTTGAGATGAGCAGATGAGTAGCTAATGGAAAACCTGTGCAGGTGATCTGTTGAGCTCTCCATATCCTGACACACGTCACCCATGATAATCCTTGCAAGGCAACCCCTTTTCCAGTCAAGGCTCAGAGCTGACCTGTTAGATGGAGAGAAGTGTCTCATATCCCACAGATACGGCTTAGCACGGAAGGCTCATTCCTCTTCTAGCTCAGGGCTATCCAGGCTGTTCCTGCCCCAGTGCTGGTTCAGATGGTGCTCCAGGGACTTGGGCTCTGCTGTTGGTGTTGTTAGTGGGCTGCAGTCTACAGCGTTCTTTAGTAGCAGGCATTCATCTGACTCCCTTAGGTCAAAGTGGAAAAAAAGTCTTGAAATCCATGCTAACTGTAGTTGCTTTTTGCAGATGAAATACAGAGACAGGGCAGCTGAGAGGCGGGAAAAGTACGGCATCCCCGAGCCCCCGGAGCCCAAGCGCAAGAAGGTCTACGATGCAGGCACAGTGTATGTATCTGAGGGCTCCTCAGCAACTGCCTCATTGCACCAGGAGCAGTGTGGGTAACTTGTTAACTCATCTCTTCTTCCCTCAGGAATTACGAGCAGCCCACCAAAGATGGCCTTGACAACAGTAATATAGGGAACAAGATGCTGCAGGCCATGGGCTGGAGGGAAGGTTCGGGCTTGGGAAGAAAATGCCAGGGCATCACAGCACCCATTGAGGTAAGTAGAGATGTCTCCTTGAGGAGGTTTGGTGCCTTTGGTTTTTTGGGGTTTTTTTTTTTTTTGTTTAACCAGAAGTGCTTGCTGCTGAAGAGCTCTGAAGGAATAAACTGCCAGCCACGGCAAAGCCGCCTCTGTTTTTGTTGGCTCCTGCTCGTGTTTGTCCCATCGGATGCTGAAGTAGAGGCATGGCTGTGCCTTCCTCCCTTTGGCAATTGACTCCTGAGGCACTGTGGCCCCAGTACCCCAGGAGGGGCTGCCCTCCCTCCAGTTGTCTTTGCTGGCCTTGCCTGTTCTCCAGCTTGTGCTCTTAGGAACTGTTCTGTGCAGTTGGAGTGGGGCCAGAGTAGCATGAGGCATGAGGGTGGGGTATTGCATGTACTCCAGTCTCCTGGTGTCCATGGTGGTATTTATGGCTGTGGAGATCGCCAGGAAAGCTTGGGAAGCTGACTGGATTGATGGGATTTTTGGTGGTGCCCTCGTGGTGGTCTGGCTGCTCACTGCAGAGCTGAAGTGTCTCTTCCCTTGCAGGCCCAAGTACGAATGAGAGGAGCTGGCCTGGGAGCCAAGGGCAGCTCCTATGGTGTCTCCACAGCGGATTCATACAAAGATGCAGTGCGGAAAGCCATGTTTGCTCGCTTCACGGAGATGGAGTAACCCCTCTGACCTGCAAAGCACTTCTTGTTAGCAAGAATTGACTGTTAAACTCCGTAGCCTTGGTGACCTGGCTGTATCCTGGTTTTGGTTTAGAGTTGACCATTTCATTCCCTTGGACGTTGTTCCCTGCTCGGCATGTAACAAACACTTCCATGAGCAGATCGTTTGAACTGACCCAACTTCATGTTGGAGAACAACTGGTTAGACCAAAGGAGATGGCTGATCTTTGTATGGTCGTGTATATAGTGTAATGTATTCTGTGTTTTAGCGTGTTGTCCAGGTGCCTCTCCTGCCCTCTGGAGCAGCAGCAGGACCTGTTAGCTGTGCTTTCAAACTGTTTCTGCTCTCCTTTTTGTTGTATTGTCTGTCTGGGTTTTTTTGGAGAATTTTCCTGTACATTTTGTATGATACATCTTTGTATAGACTTTTTGAAGACTTTGATTCTAGTTGCCAATTTGGCTCATTTCCAAATGAAATACATCCAAAAATTACTCTATTTCTGTTTCTCGGTGGGTGAATGAAGAATTAAGTTGCCAGTGCTACTTGTCCTTTCTGTGATTCTGCTTCTTTCCTGGATGAGACTTATCCTGGAGTCTTTGTTCAATGCAGCTCTCCACTCTTCTCCCTCCTTACATCCCTGTGCTTGTTCTCAGCATCTTTCTCACAGCTCCAGCCTGGATGGTGGAGCATCACATCCCTCTGTAGCCCTTCCTGCCATCACTAGGAGCAGGAGAGGAGCAGCAGCAGTGTCTGCCCTTGCCCAGGAGCCCTGGGTGTTACCTGCTGGCCCTTTGGTGGGCAGGGAGCGGGGATGTGACGTGTGTGGCACCTCTGGGAAGGTTCGTGTGCTTCATTTTGGCTTCTGGCCTGCCTCAGTGCTGTGGAGGGAACTGCAGCAGGCTGGGATGGGAATACAAGATCCACCAGAGGTGTCCTGCAGCTGCCCCGTTACTGCCTGTCTGTTCTCTGCCTCTGCTCTGCCTTATTCACACTCCTCTTTGCAAGAGGCAAGATAAGCAGAGCAGATACCTGAGCTCTGCCTTTGCTCATGCTGTTGGTTGTGGGTCTTGCTCAGCCTCCAAAGCTGAACCAGCAGTGGGCTTTCCTACTGTCCAGGTGGGCTTAGGAAGGGGTAGGATGAAGCAGGAGCAACTTGTTTCGTGCTTGGTGCAAAGCCCTTCTAGGGGTCAAGGCCAGCATCCTGTGGCTGCTTTTTGGAATGGGTAAACCCTGCTTTGCTGGCTGCAGCAGCTGCACCTCTGCCTCTGTTGCACTGGCAGGCCGCTACCTGATTTTTGAGGGGTGCCTGACTTGGGGTGAGCCAGGGTTGGGGAATGCCCTCAGCCCTGCCTCAGGACCGGGACCGCAGGCTTGGGGTCCCTGCCGGAGTCCCCGGGCTGTTCCACCAGGTGGCAGGCGTGGCCCAGCTGTGACAGTCTGTCGTGGAGTGTTCCCTCTGCAGGGCTGAGGAGCATCGCTGGGCCTCCAGGGCCTCTCCCTAGCATGTGACATTCACTCTTTGGCTCCACAGTGGAAGCTGGGTGGCTTGAAACAACCTGAAAGTGCCAGCTCCCTGCCTCAGCTTCCCCCAGGGTGCTGGTAGGGAAGGCAGGCCTGGTGCACTGTGATGGGGCCCCGAGTGCCTGTGGCCGCCTCTCTTTGCTCCCTCTGTGTCCCAGCTGGCAACACAGCAAAGTGCTTTGCTNAGCTTCTTCCCAGCTCATCGATCCCTGTCCCAGTGCATTCTCCTGACGAGGGGTGATGCTGCGGGCACGGGGGGCGGGCCTGGGGTGGGCACAGCAGTGTTCTCCTGTGTTCACTCCCTCCTTGCTGCAGCCAAGTGCTGTCCCAGTGCCGGGAGCTGAGCCAGCCCCAGCTAGTACCTCCTGCAGAACAGTTACAGTGGGGAACCAGGAGCATGCCACAGGGGCACAGGGATCTGCTAATGGGGATAACTGCAAGAACGGGGTGTCCAAAGCAGGATCTCCCTTCCTGGGGCAAGGCTTTAATGGGGTCCTAGGCCTGCAGCCACCCCAGCAGGCATGCACCACCCCTTGGTTAGATGGGTTAAAGCTCCTCTTCCTGGGTTAAGGCATTCCTGCTGGGTGCCCAGGGAACAAGAGAAGCTGGGGGATGGGGGGCATGCAGCCCCCCCCTCTGCCAGGCATGTCCCTGAACCCTCTGCAAGGCCCTGGAGCGGGGCATGGAGGCACCACTGCCTGCCAGCACCAGCGCCTCCAATTTAGGCAGCACACTGCGGCTGTTCTTGACTGAATGCACTATGGCCCACAGCCTTTAGAGGGACATGGTGTCCCTGCCTCCCTGGGGACCAACCTCTGTGAAGGCAGGAGGAGAAGCCCTGGGATGGGGCCAGCCCCAGAAGTGTGCAGTGACAAGGCAGGATCCTCCTCAGAGCAAGGGGGGGAGCTACCTTGGGCATGGCTTGCAGGGCTGCCGTGTCCACTTGGGGCTGAGCCTTAGCCTGATGTAAGGTGCCCAGCAAAGATGCTGGGCCACGGTCAAAAGGCTGGGGGGCTGAAGCTGGTCCCAGCAGGGACACAGCATACTGGAGAGAGGCTTGTGTAGCTGGACAGTGGCAGGAGGAGATGCAGAGCTTCACTGCACTCCTATGTTTGGGTTTCCCTATCTCTGAGCAGCCACAAGGTATCTTTGTGGCTGACAATGGAAAAGTAAAGGCACTAAGCCCCAGAGCAGGTGGGAGACCCCAGGCTAGGGAGGAAGGGGGGACACCCAAAGGGACCCCATGCCCTTTGCCATGGGCAATAGGTTCATGACAGTAGGACTGCAGCTAGGGGCTCCTTCCAGGCACAGGGCAGCTGCAGGATGACTTTTAGGGCCTTAGCTCCAACAGGCCTGCAGCTCCTTCCAGCCCCTGTAATATACAGAATCTAAAGCCCCTGTTGGTATAAAGTTTGGGATTTTTCTGGCTGACTTTCAGCATTACTAATATTAAAACTCCCAAGCCTGCTATGCCCTGGCTTTCCAGGAGGCCTTTGGAGCTCCTGTGTGCTAATTGAAGCGAGGAAACCAGCCAAATCATCAGTGTGAACAGCTTTCCTCCTGAGTCTTCCTTAATCACTGGAGTTACCAGCTCATAGCGGAGCTCAGCATTCTGCATGGCCATCTCCCGGCCTGCCTGGCTCTCCTGCACCATCACTGAAATGCTGCTTGCAGGCAGGAACATATCTTTGTGCCACTGTTTGGGGCTGCCAGAGGCCCCAGGACTCTGTGTGGATTGGGTTGGCTTTCCTGCAATTCCCCCTGCCAAAAAGCCTCCTGTGCCCAGCAGGACAGGCATGGAGAGAATCATGACCTGGGACCACCTTGGCTGTGCTCGTGCTGAGTGCCAGTCAAAGCCAGGTACCCACAGCTCCACGGGGTTTGTATCCTGATGCCAAAAGGGCATCTGAAGGGCGAGGTGGTGTTTGTTGCTGTGGGGGAAGCCTGGGGCAGGGGGTGCAGACCTGTGAGCTTATGCACCTGTGTGCTTGTGCTCCTCTCAGTGTCTTTCCCCACTCTGCTGCAGGGGATTTAACAACGTTGCTTCCCTTTCTCTTCCCCACCATGTTGGCCCATCCTCTCCTCAGCTACTGAATGTGTCCTAACTACTTTAGAATTGCCCTGGAACGGTTTGCCCTATTTGACCCAAATGCCCCACAACCACCTGGCTCTGGTTTCAGCTGTGGGGCTCTGGTGGGTGGATGGGCAGGGCCATGGTGCAGCATCCTGCCAGCACACCATGGGTACTGCTGTGACACCCCAGCAGTCAGCCTGTTTGGGCCCCTCAAAGGGCAGGAGAAGGACAGCTGAGAGGGCGTGTGCACAGATGCAGGGGGTTGGGAAGGGTGCCCCCCAGATGCTCACTATACCAGCACCACTCCTGCCCCTTGGCATGGAACACCCTAGATCAGTGGCTGTGTCATCCTGGACACTTCCTCCCCAGCCCCACAGTACCAGGCTGGGTGAGAAAGGGGAGGTGTACCCCTTGGCTACTCTACTTGGGTGCTGTTTTGACCCAGAGCCTGGTTCTGGCTTGGGAACTGCATGGTACAGGTTTCTCTGCTGGGGTGGAAAAAAAAGATGGTTTTAATTGGCTCACCATCTGCAGCAATGTGGACACAATTTCCAGCCCTAGGGGGTGGAGTGGAGGGGGCTCTGTTGTTGGCAAAAAACAAAAACAGATGGGGGCTGGATCCTGGGGCCTGGGACCTGTGGCTACATCCAGCACGCTTATCCCCTATCCAGGCAGCTCACACTGTCCCGGGTCCTTGGGTATCCTCCAACGCCAGGCTCTCCCAGGGGAGATGCTCCAGCCTTACAGAATTGCTGAAACTGGCAGATTTGCAGGCTAAAGAAGTGGTTTTCCCAGCAGAGACTCTTCCCTGCCTCCGGCAGTGAGCCGTCGATCACCAGGCAGGCAGCCCCGGAGCCACGGCGCGCCGGGCTGGAGGCTGAGCAGAGCCCCGGGCAGTGGAGCCAAGCTCTGCGGGAAGAAGACGAGGGGGTTGGGCTGCGGGCAGGCCGGTGTCAACCTTGCTGCAGGCAGGGCCCTGGGGATCCAGGGAGTGAGCCAAAGCCTGGCGATGGGGAAAACCTGAGCCCCCTGTGGGGCACCCACAGGCCCCTGGCCCCACAGAACCCGGCGGGCTGAGAGGGGTGAGCAGCTCAGGCCCTTTGCCAGGTATGGGAGTGGCGGATGGGGAAACGGTTCACCGTCTCCGCCGGGAGGGAGCTTAGATGGGAGACGATTTAATGTCAAAAACGTTTTCACAGGAATTTGTCACCACCTACAAAAATCTCTTTACCTCCAGCCCTTTTTTCCTCTTTAACAGCAACGAGACCTGAGGAGCGTGTGCATGCAGGTGCAACTGAGAAACAGAGACTGGGCCTTTTTTGCTCCAGCTCCTAAGAAAAATTTATTTGGTGCTTGTTCCCCTCCTCCAAAGCCTGGTTTGGGGAGAGAAACTACTTCCTGCAGCACGAAAGCCAGGCAAGAAAGGGACTGCATTTTCCCCAGCATATCCCACTGTGGTCTTCCCAGGACCTGTTCTGGGTACCCCAAAACATCTGGCGATCTGGAAGCTGCTTAAAACCCACCACGCTCCAGCCCCCTCCGTCTCCCCGCGGGATGTGCCCGTAGCATCATTAGCGCTCGTCTAGTCGCCTCCGCGGCGTTTGAACCTATTTGAAATGCATTTGAAAAGGGTGGATTTGATGGGAGGAATGTGACGGGTTTTTGTTCTCTGAGCCCCCCGGTTGAAGCTCTTCGTAATGAAGAGCTGTGACTTTCACTCGGGTTATTTTGGGATGGACTACTTTTTTTTCCGAGCTGGTGGAAGACCATCAAAGCAGCGCTTTGAAAAATGTCCCAGTGTATAAATAACTCTGCTGAGAGCAGAATAACGCGGACTCCCGCGCGCGGCGCGCCGAGGCAGACAGCATCTGCCGTGCGACGTTGCATTATAAAAAGGAATTATTCATCCCTTCCTCTAATTAACTGGGTACAGCTCCCCCACGCAGGAGCAATGGCCCGGCATGGGGAGCATTCCCGGCCATGCCAGCACAGCGGATGCTGCTCCCGAGATCACTCCATGTGTCCCCCCAGGCCTCCACACCTCCCAGCACCCGCAGCGGGTGGGAGCAGCAAGCTGGTGCTGCCTTGCCATGGTGGAACAACGAGGTGGGCTAGCTGGTGTAGGAAAACCCGAGAGTCTGTGGGACTCACTGTCGCTGGAAAATACCTGATCTGCTGCCTCGGCATCCCTCCCACCAAAATCCAAGCAAAGGGAGCAGGATGAGGGGCAAGTCCTTGGTACCCTGCTAGCTCACAGCTTCCAAGGCTGTGTTTTTTGGTGCCTGCATCTTGCTCGGTGTGTGTGAGTGTTGCACGGGGCATCCCCCAAGAAACAGCCTGCAGCCACATGAGTCACATAGATCTGACAGAAACTCAGAGATGCACGATTCAGTCACATCCAAGGGTGGGTTTTCAGGGGATATGGGAGGGACAGGACCAGCAAAGGGAGCCCTGCACCCCTCACCCCAGAGGGAAGTGGCTGTGGTGGCAGCAGCCAGGCAGGCTCAACACGGCGGCTGTGCCCTGGCAAGGACACAGTACTTGGGACCTCCCGGGAGGGAAACTAATTTTAGGAGTGCTCCGGAGGGGTTATTTTGGACCCTTTGCTCTGCCTGAGTCACCTGCTATTTTTCAACCCCACTGGGGCTATTTCCGTGGCAGAATGATTTACACGGACTAGGACAATGCTGCCAGTACTCGCCTGGGGTCTTGGAGCCCAAATCAATGCTGGATGCACACAAAATCCACTCCCAAAACAGGGTGCAGAGGGGTCCCCAGTGTGCCTGCTGGGGCTCCCAGCAACTGCTGCATTGCCAGGGATGCCCACAGCAGGATGGACATACCTGGAGCCCATTCCACCACCCTGCCACCTTCTCAGAGGACTGCATGGTTGGGCTTGGAGTTCCTCAATCCTCTTCCTCCATTGTTTCTGGGGAGAGATAGATGGGGAGAGGCTGGAAATTGTGGTGGGGTAGTGATGCAGCTGGTGGTTATGGGGAGGGAGACATAAGGGCGTCTGGTGTGCCAGACCTGTCTTGGGTGCTCAGGGTTGAACATCCCTGCTCCCCACCACACTGGGCTCCTCCCTCCCCAAAACCTGCCGCTTCACTTCGGAGCCCGCCAGGCAAAAACCTGGCTGTTTCAGGGTTGTCAGAGCAACGTGATGCACCTTTCAGTTACCATGGCAACCTCAGCAAGAAGTTTTTAAAATTCAGGCAAGGTAATTTCTCCTCACACTGCGATTTCGTTATCGCTTGGCTTGCCATTCCCCAGGGAAGCAGCGTCCTGCCTCACTCCTCCGCCAGCAAGGTGGGATCTCGGAGATAAGAAACACAGAGCTGTGAGGAGGGGGAGTAAGCAGGTGCTCTCCCTTCACCTCATTAACAGGTCTGGCCCCAGAGACATGGGCTGGTAATTAATGAGCATTGGGGGGCAGGTGATGAGCACCCTGAGCTTGGAGGGAGCAGAGAGATGGGCAGGAGACGGAATGAAGGCAAGGGTGGATGGTGAGGCAGGTTGATAGGACAGAAGAAGAAGTGAAGACAAGAGTTGATGTCTGGTGGATATATGGGGGAGCAGGAGGGATAAAGACAAGGATAGATGGTGGGGGGGATGCCTGGGTGAGTCATGACAGGGTACCCTGCTAGTACCCTGCTATGGGTATGGGTGGATGGATGGATGGATGGATGGATGGATGGATGGATGGATGGATGGATATCTCCAGCTACCAACCTGATAATGGACAAAGAAACCACCGTGGGGTGAGTCACAATCCCTGTGTAACCCCTGGGTGTTACAGACTCAACAGCAGTTTGCACTGCTGTCCCATCATTTCTTCCTATGGGGACTAGAGCTGCTGTTCTCTATCATCCCTTCATCTCCCAGCCCTCGAGAGACTGTAGGTCTCTGCCATGCTGCCCCAGACCCTGTAGGAGTAGGAAGGGGATCCTGTAGCACTGGCAAAACCTTGACAGCCTTGTCCAAACCAGGCCCCTCCTGCTCACCCCAGTCCAGAGGAGAAACCCAGGACTAATAGGGTTTGGAGGGTCAGCGAAGCCATAGAGTTGAAGGTCCATTTTGTGAAGGGGAGGGAGAGGCAGATGCAAGCACAGGGCTGCTTGTTCCCTGCCTGTAATGCCCCATGGGCTGCGAGGCTGCTGGAGAGCACATGGGCCTGAGGAGCATGCTGGCCCCAGCCCATATGTTGTTTATCATAAAGAGCTAACAAGCTTAATTAGGGATATGTCTGTGATAAGTTTATCAACTCGTAAACACTCAGGTCCCCCTGACAGGAGCCCAGCAGTTACTGACTGAGCCCTACATCAGGGAGCAGAGCAAATCTGGTCAGGGGGATGCTCACTCTGGAAGGTTTTATTCTGCCTGTGGCACTGGTGGCTGGGGCAGGGCGTGTGGGGCTGCACTGATGCGAAGAAAGAGGCAGAAGGCTGAGGGTTGGATTCTGCAGCAGCAGGATCATTTCCTGCTTGCAAGACAGGCTCTTGCCCCACCATTAGGTTTCAGAGTGAACACCTACTGGAAGGGACAAAACAACAAACACATTCTCAGTCCTCCAGATGGAGATGCCCATAGGAACAGCCAGGTTCCAAGGAGGAATCTGTGGACACATCTTGTGAGGACATGGACCCCAGGGAGAGGCATGGCCAACAGGAGAGCCAAAGAGGGAGGCGGAGTGTGGGAGCTCCTGGCTACGAAGGCGGTGAAGGCTCCTTTCCAGTTCTCTGAGTTTCTTAAGCGAGAATCTGACAGCCCTGAGCAAGGCTCCCCGTCCTTGTGGGCTGTTGGCACAGTCTCACCATGCTACTGGGAGCCGGCTGTTCTGTCCCCTCTGCTGCATGTTCACTCTAGAACCTAATGGTGGGAGCTGAGGGGGCAGTTTTGGCAGCCAGCCCATCATCACACTGTGCGAATGTGCATCAGCAGGGACATGTTCCAGGTGGAAGGTGCTGTGGACAGGATGTAAACAGGGCTGCAGACAAGCCACTGTCTCCAGGGCTTGGTATCCACTGCAAGGTCTGGCAGATTAATTCCTCCATGCAGGCAACAGAAATTCCCACTCCCTGGCTGCTTTTGCTAATGGGGCTGGCCCTGGGCGAGGGCTACAGCACGTGGGATGCTCATCTTCAGCCATCTTTCGTGGGGACTCAGGCTGTCACTGTCCCCTGTGGGGGCTGCCATCAGCCCGGGGGGACAAGGCAGCATCTTGTCACCAGTACCTGCTGCAGTGCCTTCCTTAATGACGAGCTCCGCTTGTCTGTCCCCTCAATTAACTCTGCCGTGCTGGCTCATTAGGCTGCACACGCTGACAAACGCTGCAGCAAAAGGGATGCTGCAATCTCACAGGCATGCAGTGCCCGCTCACAGATGCACAGGGAGATGTCTCTGTGTGTGTGTGTGTGTGTGTGTGTGTATCTCCCCACAGATGCACTCGCTCCTGCTCACATCCATGTACTGCCACACGTACACATGTGTGCCTGGACACGCACACGCTGCTGACCACGTGTGTTCCAGCAACACCCACACCCCCCACTGCCTGCTCCCCCGCTCTTTCCCGCTGATTGCAGCCACTGAAGGCAATGGAAACTTTTGCAGGGAAAGTGCGTGGAGCTGCTGTCTCTGGACTGGGGCTTTGCCAGGTTCCATCCCAGCTATGCCCACCCGGAGCCGAGGAGCTGGCAGTGGGGTGCATGGGGCAGGATGCTGCCCCGGGCGTCTCGCTGCCCACCCCTCCAGCCGGAGGACGTGCGGACAGAGCGGCCACGTCTCGCACATCGGCCCTGCCCGCGGGCTCTTGGCCTCCGTCCGGGAGGGCAGCAGGTGACGGAAAGCGAGCTCCGGCCTGGAAGGGGATGAAAGGCGGCTCGCAGCTGTGGACACCCGACGCCACCTGCCCGGGCGCGCGGGAAGGATCCGGGACGTCCTTGTCCCACGGGCAGATCGCCATCCGGCGGAGGCGGTGAGGGCTCTCCGAACGCTGGGTGCCCATCAGGCAGCAGAGGAACGGCGTGGTCCCACCAGCTCCTGGGGCCCCAGATGAACTGTGGCTGGGAATCCCAGAGCCGCCAGGTCCAAACCCATGAAAAGGGGACAGGCAACCCCCACCCTGCCTCACTTTTCCCCTTGCCAAACGCCTCTTCTCCCTGATGTCTCCTCTGGGGAGCACATGTGGATGCCTGGGCCGTGGGAGGAGGGGGAAGGTCTCTCCCAGACAGCCCCCAGCTGGGACGTACCCGGCTCCCTCCCTGCAGCTGAGCAACAGGATGCTTTTCTGAGAACAGACATGCCCCAAGCCCCCTGCTGCCCGGCGGAGCCATCTTCAGTGCCACGGGGGTAAATCTGAGCTCTAGGGAAGGCTGCGGAATTTCTATCCTGGCCACCTGGGACTTACCCACGTCCTGCTCCGGCAGCCCTTTCCCCTCTGTCAGCGCCTGCCATGTGTGTCCCGCTGCCGCCCCCTCCTCCTGCCTAATCCCC
>VYXD01012039.1:19265-40878 GCA_013397195.1 Hylia prasina | reverse complement strand
CGGGGGACACACACACGCCGGTGAACGTCCGGCACCCTGGAGCAGGCTGCCAGAGCCCGCCCCGGTGGGACGCCGAGCCCCGATGGGACGCCGAGCCCCGGCAGGACCTCGCGCCTCGCCGGGCTGGGGCTGCGCGGAGGACGCCCGGGCGGGGGGCGCAGGGGACAGCCGGCGCTCCCTGGGGACAGGCCAGGCGTACCAGAGCGCAAAGTTGTGCAAAGTTATTTCCCGGGTGCGCGGGGCCGCGCTGGACATCTTGGATTATTGTATTATGTTATGGGGTTTTTTTCCCCCTATTTCCCCCCCCCTTCCCACTGATGGCATCGCGCGCCGTGGCCGGAGGTGGGCCAGGCTCCCCTCCCACTGCCTATCCTGCCTCTGTTGCTTTTCCCTCCCAAAATGTTTCCTGCTCTCTCCCGAGGCCACGGGGAGCAGGCGTGCAGGCAGCCCTACCCCTGAGCCCCCCGGGGTACTCACGAGCCATCCCCTCAGCCCTCTTTGGGGGTTCGATCCCCAAAAGGAGCCCCTGTTCCAGACGAGAAAACCTTTGCCTAATTGCTTGGGTTCGGCGGCGCTGGGTTGACCAGCCTGGGGAAGGGGGGATAAAGCTAAATGGGATTTTGATCTTCCTGCGGCAGCACGAGCAATGGCCAAACTAATTGCTAAAAAACCCCTCCAAACCCAGACAGCCCGGGAGCTGGAGAGCAGGAATGTGGCCGCTCTCCCCTGGAGTTCTCAGTTTCCCCGGAGTGCAGATGACCCTGGAAATGGAGATTTCCTGGCCAAGGTGCACTCCAGTGGCCCGTTTCCCGTTTTGCTTCCTTGGAATTTGCCTTTCCCAGCCGGGTCTGGTGCCCCCCACTCACGGCCGGCCCTTTCCCCTCTCCTCGCCCTGCGCTTGCTGCGCTCCCCTCCTCTCCCTCTTTTCCTTTGTTTGCCATCTCGCTCCCTGTCTCTGACGCGTACGCCGCTCCATCCAAATGCAATAGTAGGATTTGCCAGAATTATTTCCTAAAGCTGCCGGGGAGAGGGGGGAGGTTTGGATGGAGGGGGTTATTTAACTGCAACCAACTGGAGTTTTGGCTGGTGGAGGAATTGGGGGTGCAGGCTGTCCCGGCCTGGCGCTGATGGGAAAGGCAGAGCCTGGGAATGGGTGGGAGAAGGGGGAAGGCAGCCCAAAAGGGGACCGAATACCAGTACAATGGAGCAGAGCTGGGTGTGCTCAGGGGCAGAGGAGCACATTGAAATATTTACTGACCCCAAAGGCAAGAAAAAGAAAAAAATTACCTAGCCCCAGGGAACAGCAGTGCCACCATACTCGGGGTCTTGCCCTGCTGCTGGTGACAGTGCTGCTGCCCTTGCCCTGTTTGGGGCTGGTGGTGTGGGTGCTGTGCACTGCAGGAAAGGCCAGCCAGACCACCCAGGTGGGGAGCGGGATTGCCCCCCTTGCAGCTCAGCATCTCTCTCCGGGGTGCCCCAAAGGGCTCCCAGCCATCCATCCAGCTTCTTTGGGTGTGCCTGTCCCCTCTGGGGCTGTGTGGTGGCAGCTGGCAGAGCCATGGAGGGTATGGCTTCATGGGGATGTCACGGTGGGGACCCCTATTCCTGCAGAGCTGACCCCCTTTCGCTGGGCTGGCTGGACACTCCTCACATGCCTGAGCCCACCCGGATACCATGGCACAGTGCATCCCACCCAGGCATGCAGCTCCCTGGGGACATGAGGGGCTTCCCACCTCAAGCCTCCTCTCAAATCCTGCCTGAAGTGTCCTGGAGACCCCTAGAAAGGTGCTGCCTCGGGAGAGGGACCTGACCCAGGGAATGGCTTGTCCAGGAGGGGCTGTGGGGTGCGCGGTGGGCACTGTGCACTGTGCCGTGCTGGGGTGCGTGTGTGGCTTGCTGGAGGCAGCTTGGCGGGCTCCGCTCAGTGCCGGAGCCCCAGGGAGTCCAGCTGCCTGGCACACAGGCAGGGCTTTTTTTCTTTCCCTCTTCTTTTTCTTCCTCTTTTATTTATGAAAAAAAAAAATCCTTTTTTTTTTTTTTTTTGTACGTTCTTGGAATAATGAAGTCCAGATTTCCTTCATGTTGGAAAGATTTGATCCCAGCTCTGCTTGCTGTGGCTTTGCTGGGGGCTGGGAGGAGAGGTGGGGAGGCAAGGGCTGGGAGTGGGACCCCTTTGGGTGCCAGGGCAGAGGGAGCCAGCCCAGTGGGGGGCTGTGGACGCTGCAGCTGAGGGGGGGTGTGAGGAGGGGTGGAGGCTTGCTCCTCACCTGGCCAAGGCTCGCCAGCCGGGGTGGAGGAAGGTGCTGCAACAGCTCTCACTGCGTTTGCCTCACCCTGCGTGCTCACCAAGGAGGTGAGGCTGTGGCCCCCTGATTTGTGGCCTCCACCCCCCAGTCTGCAGAGAGAAGTTCAGCCTCCCGGGGCTGGCTTCCAGTCCTCCCCGGAGGATGATGCGTGCCAGCGGGTGATAGAGAGCAGGATGTGGGGCTTGTACCCCTCAGGGGAGTGGTGGGTGCAGTGAACTGACATCCCTCCCACATGTGCCCTCCTTGGCAGGCTTGGCTCCCCCAGACTCGCCTCGATCTCGGTGCCCAGGCGCGTGCCCACCATGCCCGTGGTCGGTGTCCTCCTCTGGGCCACCCTGCTGACTCTGGGCTGGCGGGCTGCCCATCCCAAGGACCATGGCTTCGCTACCCCCCGGGTCCAGCTCTCCTTCAAAGGTAAGAGTCTTGTTGTTGGAGTGGGGGGCAGGGTGGGACCCCAAGATGGAGGAAGCCATGGGCACCCCAAGTACTCGCTTCTTCTCCTACTCCTCCTTGGTCAGGGGGCAGCAGCAGTCTGCACCTTCAGAAATCTCCATAGGGATCCATATTCAGGTGTGGCTGAGCTCCCAATCTGCACCAGCACACGCAGTCTTGGGGGGCTGGTAGCCTGCCTAGTCCCCCCAGTACGCTTCCTGTTGTGGGTGGGTGGCTCCCTCCATCTGGCAAAGCTGGGTGCTGAGGTGTGGGAAGCCCCCCGGCAGCACCCCGATTCCAGACAGCAGCTTGACGCCGCCCCGACCCCCCCAGCTGGTATTAACGCCTGGGAGCTGGCAGGGAGCCGGGAGAGGCAGGAGGGGAGGGTGCTGGGTGGGGGGAAGGGGTTTAACCCTTTCATACCGGGGCTGCTTAGCCCGCCCAGGCACTCTAGGAGTCAGCTCACCCCTGGGTCAGCTTTGGGGTGCACATTGGTGGAGGGGTTTGTCTTGAGCTCTTGTTCTGAGGTTGCTGAGCAGAGCAGGCTGGGACTGATGATGCAGGTTCCAGGGCTGCAAACCTTGAGAAGCGGAACGGAAATTGTTCCTGCTGGGGGCTTGCCTGCTTGGATGTGTGTCAGGAGGTGACAGACACGAGGAGTCTCACGTCTGCCTCCTCTTGGGGTCTGTGGGAGAGCTGGGGCTGTGCTGCCTGTGCCCCTCCTTTGCTGTCCCACTGTGCCTTTGCCCTGTGGTCACCTACTGAACCTGTGAGCCCAAGGATGTGGTGGCAGAACTGATGGTGAGCACAGCAGAGCCAGACAGGAGGGGCCAGGGGGGCTGACAGCAAACGCAGTGAAGCAGCAATAGCCATGGGTGTTACAGGCTGGTCTTGACAGAAAAAATGGATGGTATGAAGAGTCTGGGGACAAGTCCAGGCTGGAAAGCAGTGAGCAAGTTCCTCCCCAGAGGCAAGTGACACTTTCCTCTCCAAACAGCCTTTTTGGGGGCTGCTGGGGCACTTTAGCTGCTGTACAGATGCTTCCCCATCTTGGATTAAAACATCTCTTCCTCACAGCTGTGGGGAGGGGAGGCTCCAGCAAAGTCCCAGCTGGACCAGGTACCCACTGCTACAGTGTGCTCCAGGAGTGAGATTAATTCTGGATAAGCATGGTAAAGCTTGCTGTGCCACAGGTTAGGGGCTGGTTTGGGGTTGGTTCTTTTTGGCTCCAGCTGATGGGAGCAATGGTTCCTGGCTGTACTCAGGACCTCCAGTCTTTCTCCCTCCTGCTGGAGGTGGTCTGGCAGGGCTCCCCCTGCCCTTGCTGCCAAGAGGGGGGATTTGTGGTGGGAGAAGGGCTGATTTGCACTGGCACATGGAGAAGAAATGCCAGCGGTGTGCTAGATCCAACCACATTGAGGTTGGGAAGGGGTGCCACTCACCCCTTTCCTGCATGTACTCTGACAAGGGTGGCAGTGGTGGAAAATTTTCCCAGGGTCTTCCTCGAGGGCCACCTGGGAGCCACACATCAAACTGCTGGTGAACAGCTTCCTGAGTTCATCATCTGTGTGCAGCCTCCCTCAAGCAATAGAATCATGCAATATTGACGTGATAGTGTGACAGTGACAGTGGCACTTTGTGGATGGTCCAGCCCCTTCTCTTGCCTGGAGAGGCAGGGATGATACCCAAATGCCCAGCCCCAAATCTCCCAGTGCAGCTGCAGACAGTGGGGTTGGGTGTGATGGGTCTGGGCTGGGGGCATTGGTTTGATGAGTTTGGCTGAGCTCTGCTGTCAGGGGTGGCTGTGGTGCCACAGGGGACCAGGTGGCCATTTGTGCAGTCACAGCTTGTGGGGCTGGAGTGCAGGTCTTCACCACAGCATCCAGAGGGCTAAAGCATCCCAATGCCAGGATGGGATCAAGGTGGCCTTGTGGCCAGGGTGCTGGGGAAGGAGTCACCATGTCCCCAAGCGTGTCCCCTGGCACCTTGCCTGGGCGGCCGCGCTGCCTGGAGCCCTGCCAGCTGCGGGAGCGTCTCTGGGTTTGTTTGCCTTTGCTTGTTATCGTGTGCCAGAGGTTTGTTGCAGCTCCCCAGGGCCTGCGTCATCCTCTACGGAGCCCCAGCGTCTCTGAGTGCATTAAAAAAAAATACATCTATAAAATACTGAAGTGATAGGAAAGGGGTGGGAACTGAGCTCCCGTGTCCTGATGCAGGGTGATGGCCTGGGCAGGGTCAGTCCTCCTCCCATCCCGTCACCCGTGTGGTCTCTTTACGTGTGTCCTCCTCTCAAGGCTTTCCTGTCCGTGTGTCGGCAGGAGGAAGGTGACCAGCATGGAAAAAACAGCGCTGGGAGCGGCTCCGGCACAGCTCCCTTTTGCCAACAGCTCTTCCCAGATTCCAGCCCAGTGCTGGCCAGAAATAGGGTGGATATTTTTAATCATCTCTGTGCTAACAATTCACTCACTCTCCGTACTGCTGTACACATCCTGCGTCCCCCTCTGCTCTAGGCCTTCCTCCGGGACAGGGGCTCGGGCACCAGAGAGGCTGGCCCATTCCCCACGAGGACTGAGGAGATGATGATGATGGTGATTCATCCCTCCGTGTCCTGCTCCCTGTCCAGCGTGGGAAAAGCATGGGGGAAGGAAGGGTGGGCTCTTGCCCCGCATCATGGCGGGAAGCCCTCGAGGTCAGGGCTCTCCGTGGGGCTTCCAAACCAGAGCTGCTCCCTGCAGTGAGGGAACAACCCTGCTGGCACCGCTCGGAAAAGCCGTGGCTGAGGTCCAGCCAGGGGCAGCCCTGGCTGGGAGGGGCAGGGTGAGATGCAGGGCAGTTCCTGCAGGGAAAAAAAAATACTTTAAAAATAATGAATTGAGCATGGAGTCTCCTCAGGGCTCTACTGCCAGTCCCCTGTGTGGCCTCGCTCCTGCCTGCCTCGTGCCTTGGTTTCCCCTCCCACTCCACTGGCATCTCTGCCGGTGGCCAGGAGATACCAGCGCACTTGATCTGGGCCAGGGGGCGGCAGATGGCTGGAGAGGAGCCTGGACAGGGGACCATGTCCTGGGGGCCGCCCAGGCGCCCTCCTAAGCTGCTGCAGCTGCAGGCACTGCTTGGTGACAGCAGGATGGGATAAGCAGGGCCAAGAGCTTAGGGACGGCCAGTGCTGAAAATGTGCTGGGAACACTGGCACTGTTGGTCCCCACCTTGGCGTGAGTGCCCCATGCTGCTCCTCAGACCCCGTAAAGGTCAGGGGGATGCCACAGTCCCCTTTCCCGTGCCTAAGGGGCGGGGACATAAGGCTGAACCCTGTGACCCCTAAGAGGATTTCGTTGGCTGGGACAGTGGGGGGCTGCGACAGGGCCACTCCACCCGCTGGGACCGGCTGCTGCTGGGGCTGAGCTCCCTGGCTCCGGCTGCGAAGCTCCATAAGCTCCTTAAACCCTCCCCCGCCAAAAAAAACCTGTGCAATTTCAGCGTCCCCAAGCCTATATCTAATAAGCTAGTTATCCCTTAAATTAACAATGCTCCTTATGGAACAGCATGGCCCTTCCTGGGGTTTTGGCATGGGTGTTCTCCCCACTCCAGTGCCACTTGGGCGTAGAGCAAAGGGCCTGGAGCAGCTGCAGTTTCTACCCAGCTCCGTGCCCTCCCCTCAGGGGTTGTGGAAAGAAATAACATCCTAACATTAAAAAAAGCCCAAAGAGCAGTGGGCTGGGGCACCTCAGCTCAGCACTTTGCTTTTGGGCTGATTAAATTTTTTTTTTTCTGAAGCCAAGCTCTTTCCTGAAGGGGATTTCATGCTGCTGGAGCATCCCCTGACCCAGCCAAGGTTACCACTGCAGACTGATGCTCGGTGGAGATAGGGTCCCCCCCCTGCCAGCACTGCTTGTTGAGGAACATCCACACACCAGCGTTTGGGCCAGGCTGGCCCAGGGATGAATCAGCAGTTTCTGCTGAAAAAATGTGGGTTTTCTTTCTTTTTTTTTTTTTCATTGTTTTTTGGCTTGCACCCAACTGGCTGGGCTGCAATGGCTGCGGGGAGCACCCGGCCGGCACCTCTTTTATCCCGAGGGATTTGACCCGGGCAGCTGCAGCACCTGTCCTCTGCCACGGGTGCCAGCACGGGGCGATGCTCCAGCGGGGCTGGAGATGATCGAGGGTGGAAGGCAGCAAGCCGGAACAGGAGTCATTTCATCTCCCAAGCCCCTGCAAGGCAGCTTCGGTTTCCTCCCACCTGTGAATCGGTTAAATGGGAAAAGAGTTTGGCTGGGGGCCACGGAAACTCTCTTATTATATGTAATTAGCTTAATTACATCATAAATAACCCATCAAGGGGTAGCGGAGTGACGCTCAAACAAATAAGCAATTCTGCTTTCATCGGACGACCCACCCAGCTCTGTGATCAGCCCCAATAACAACAAATGCTTTAACGACGAGAGGGGACACATCCAGCCCCCCCATCCCTCTCCTGGCATTGCTCCCCATCCTTCCCCTCTGACGCATACCCAAAAAGCTGCATCTCAAATTTCAAGTAGGGAAAAAAAATTACTAGAGAACACAATCAAAATTTGGGGCACGCTTCTAAATTTGTGGGATAAAACGCTGCAGGAGGGAGATNCTACAAGCCCATAATTAGAATCTAATTAGGTGAGAGCGCCTGTAATTGGTTTTGGGGAATGCAGTGATGATGCACCTGGGGAGGTGACCCGATCGGGTCGTAATGGCGCTAACTCTTCATGCTGGTGCCCTGGTGATGTTTGGGGAGGGTCGGGAGGATTTGGGGGGCTGGGGTGAGGAGTCCCTCGGGGTGCTCGGTTTATCGAGAACCCCAAAAATCTCCCTTTTGCTTTGGAGATCAGCTCTGGTCTCCGTGCCAGTGGGTAATGGATAGGGACCACTCACCCCTGCCCGGCGGGAGCCAGTGGTGACAGCCAGCAATGGTGGGCAGCTGCTGGAGCTGGGAATGTAGCCCGAAATTGGCATTGCAAGGGGAATTTGGCTTTGCAGAGCATGCCATCGGGCGGTGGTGCTGCGGGCAGAGCATTGCATCGCACCTTGTTGCCAGCCCTCGGGCTCCTAGCCGCCGGCATCACTCGAGGGCGCAGGATAATTACAGCTCAACGCCCAAGGGCACAAAACGATTCCAGGCAGGCGAGTCCCGGGGGGCTCGGTGGCGGCTCCGCAGAATGTTGTGAGGGGATGGTCCCCAGGGAGGCCACCCTGGCTGTGATGCCGAGCGGCTCCTGGCTCCGGTGCTCGGCAATTAAAATAGGATTAGGCTCCCGGCCAGCCGGAGAAGCTCTGCCGGTGCCGGGATTGGCAGTGGTGAAGCAGGAGGGAATATGCTCGTTGGGGCGCATCGGCTAATGAGCCGGCTTCTCCAGCCCGGCCGGGGCCTCTGCACCACTCCATCCCCAGGGGCACCCCACGGCTGCTGCAGATGGGTCCGGGGACACACTGACGCTGGGGGATTAGGCAGTGCAATGGAGGTTTGGGAGGTCAGAGGTTGTGGCAGGGTCTTGCCCGCCCCGCCATGGTCTTTGGAGAGGGCGTTACGGGGCAGCGGGTCCGTCCCCGCCCTGCTTTGGGAGTGCCCCCTCTGATCGCTGGACCGTGGGGGGTTGAACGGAGCCCCCGGTGGGGGGCCAAGGCCCTTTGTGCTACTGGCCCTGTCCCCTGCCAAGCCCTGGAGACGCCTGTCCTGATGAATGTGGGATATTTGGGGCTGTCACTGACATGGAACCCTCCACCACCAAGTGTCCTGGCGTTCCAGGATCCTGGGGTCGTTGGTGCTGGCGTCCTCAGGCTGGGCAAGGGTGGCAGATGAGGGGTTGTCTTGGCATGGGGGCTCCTGTCCAGTTTAATTGCTATCCCTGTCTCAGCCTGCTGCAGGTGTCTCTGTCCTGAGTGGGAAACCTGGAGATGCGGTTCCATCATTTGCAGCTGGGGCTGAGCTCTTCTGTTCTGCCTGTGCCACACTGCCAGAGCCACCCTGCCCTTTCCTGGCTCCGGAGCTCTGGTCCCCACCAACACCAGCATTGCAAGGAGGGAGGCACCAGCACACACAGAGTGTGGGGCACACACCTGTACACACAGTGTGTGGGCCGGTGGGGCAGCTTCAGGACATAGAACAGGCGGGAACCAGACCCAGTGTGCCATGGCGCAGTGAGGGACCGCTACAGGACAGGCTGGGGACACCATGGGTGGCATGTGAGCCAGCACCAGCAACAGGGAGCATCTGGAGCCCAGATGGGCCAGGCAGGAGGAGGAGCCTGCTGTGGGTGGGTGAGTGGCTCCCTGGCCCCCAATCCTTGGCACTGTTCCACTGCACCTCTGCCACGGCCCCCCTGCCTGCAGCCCAAATTCCAGCCCCTGCACATGCCCACCATGCTCGTCCTGTCCGTCCAGCCCTGGCAGACCGGCAGGCAGGCCCCCAAGCCGGGGCGGATTCATGTCTCATCCCGTGACTCCGTTTCCTGCCGCCGACTCGGACGTGTTCCCATGCTGTGTGTGCACTGGCCTCGCTGCCACGGCTGAGCGGGTCCTGCACCTGTGCAGGTGCCCCACTGCAGGACTGGGGAGCACCAGTGCCAGCCGTGGGACAGAGGGGCTGTCCTGGCTGGGAAGGGACCCTGGGGGGCACCTGTGGGACATTCCAGTCCCTTGTGCAGCCAGGAGGTCAGGGGGATATGCAGGCACTTGGCCTCCCACTGGGAATGGGAGCTGGCTGTTGGAGCCCGGCCCGATGCTGTCTGGAAGCCGGTGTGATGCTTCCTGACCCTGACCTGTGGGATCCTGCTCCACTCCTCCTCGGGAAGAGGGGTCCCCAGAGCTGCTCCTGGTGCCTGCGCAGGGCATCCCTCTGCATGGAGGTGAAGGTGCTGTATCATGGATGTGGCATTTGGTGGCATCCAAAAAGGATTACAATGCCGAAGGGAAGGGCATCTGGGGCATATGGCATCCCATGAGGGTGACAACCAGTGGCTGAGGATGGCATCTGATGGTTGTGACGTCCAAAGAAGTTGTTACCTTTTAAAATTGTGGCATCTCCAAAAGGGTTGGCTTCAGAGGCTGATGGCATCACATGGAGGCAGCATCTGATATTTCGGGGTGGTATCCGAAGGGAGTGGCACCTCCGAAGAGTGGTATCTCCAAAGAGGTGGCCTCCAGGGCAGATTGTATCCTGTTAGGGCAGGGCGCTCTGTCTTACTTGTGTCCTGGTCCCTGCTGCGTGGTTCTTGGCACTGGCCCACATCATCTGCAGCACTTCTGCCTTCCATCTGGCTGCCTCATTGCACTTGTGAATATTCATGACCCTCATTATCCTCTTTCACTCCTTGCTCCCACATTTAGGCTAAAAATAACTTTCCAAGGGGGGGTGGGGTGTGCAGGGTGGGGGAGAGGCTCATCACCTCCCGTGGAGCTGTTTCCTTGGGGTCCCAGCTCTCCCATCCTAGGAGCCAGAGGCTTGGCTGGAACACGGGGTCATAGTGCAAGAGGGAAATGATGCTGGAAGTTTTAGGAGCTGTGGTCTCTAGGCTGGGGTGGCAGGGAGCCCTGGCCTCCTGCCCCATCTCAATGGCAACCTCCACTCCCTGCTGTGGGGTGCTGGATCTCCTGAGCCCAGGTTCTGATGATTTCTCTTCTGGCCACTGTTGGTTGTCCCAAGTGACCATGACCATCTCTGTCATTGTCCCTTGTCCTGCATAGAGGTGGCAGTATCATGGTGCTCATGGAGTGGAAAGTGCGCCCCTCTTCTTGTGGCGTGTCCTCCAGCTGGGCCCAGGCTTGGACTGAGAGATGACAGCGGCAAAGACAGGGGTCCCTGGAGTACTGACACCTTCCCCTTTCCCCCTATAGAGCTGAAGGCAACGGGCACGGCACACTTTTTCAACTTCCTCCTCAACTCCAGTGACTACCGCATCCTGCTGAAGGACGAGGACCACGACCGCATGTATGTGGGCAGCAAGGACTACGTCCTCTCGCTGGACCTCCACGACATCAACCGCGAGCCCCTCATCGTAAGCTGCCAGCGCAGGGCAGGGGGGGCGGGTGGAAGGGGGTAATTGGGCACTTTGGGGACCTCTCGGATGCTCGATGGGCATAACTGGTGCTGGTGGGAAAGTGGTGGGGCCAGATGGGAGTCCTGGTCTCCTCTGGGTTGATGTTTCCACAGATCCATTGGCCCGCGTCCCAGCAGAGGATCGAGGAGTGCATCCTGTCAGGCAAGAACAGCAATGTGAGTAACCACTATGAGCCCCCTTCTGGTAGTGGAGTGGGGTTGGTGCCTGGCGCTGAAGAGGGATTCATGTCCCTGTATCCTACTCTGGAAAAGCCATCCCCTAGCACGTACAGCTATGTCAAGATGGGGTGGCACTCCAGGGTGTTGGAGTGTCCCGTCACCCATTATGTTTCAGCCACGCAAGTTCTGGAGAGTTTCCTGAGCTAATAGGAGGCCAGGCTCCCTGTGCTGCTTTCTCCTACCAGCCAGGGCTGGGCCCTCCAGCTTGCCAGCTCATGGCCCATGCCAACCCCTGACCCATGCTGTCCCATGCCACATGCCATCCAGTGACCTGTTCCATCCCGTGCCCACACCAACATGGCCCCTCCCTAGTCCATAGCCCCCATGCTTGGGTTGATGTGTTCTCCTCTGCTTCCCAGGGAGAGTGTGGCAACTTCATCCGCCTGATCCAGCCCTGGAACCGGACACACCTCTACGTGTGTGGCACTGGCGCCTACAACCCCATCTGTGCCTTTGTCAACCGCGGGCGCAAAGCCCAGGTGAGGGGTGGGAGGGATGGGGGTGCTGAGCTGGTGTCTGGCACGGCGGTGCTGGCACAGCCACCAGGGGACTGCAGTGGGGTGGGTGCTTGGCTCATCTCTGCTGGCTGGTGGGGGAGATTGGGGGCTGAAGTCTGTGGGCAAGGGCAGGCTGGGAGTGACCACGGCTAACAGTGTTGTGCTGCTGAACGGAGCCAAGCCCTCTCCACAGACCAAGGACTTCTCTTCACGCTGGAACTTGGCTGTACTCTGATAGCAGCTTCCACACAACGCGCCCTCTCACCCTGCTGGCTGCAGCCACTGCTGGATCTCCACTGGGACGAGGGACCTGTCAACCCAGCTTCCCACTTGCTGCCGGGCTGCTGAGCCCCTCACCATAGATTCCAAGGATGCCAGCACCGGTGCTGCACTGGGAGGACTGTGCAGGGATTGTGCCATCGCGTGTGGCCATGTCAGGAACATCCCTGGATGGATGTCACTCAGCACCAAGGACCTCAACATGCAGTGAGAGAGTGGCATCAAAGCTCCATGCCGCCAGGCAGGATGTGTGGCAGATAGAGGAGCATTTTCAAGACAGCCTTGGGAGGGAGCCAGTCTCTGCAAGTAGCCACATGAGTATCCCAGGGGTCCCAAGCCCTGTGAGGTGTCTGTCCCCTCCATGCTGGAGTGACAGGTCCCAGGCTGTGTCTTCTGCTGAGGTTGGAGAGGGAGTCACCAGCCCAAACTGAGGGAGGATCACGGCGCTGGATGTGAAGGATGGGCATCTGCCTCAGAGCCCCCAAGCCTGGCATGGGCACTGAGAGAGGTGGATGCTGCTCAGACCATTCCAAATTGGGATTGGATTGGGACTGAACTGGGGTGTGGCAGCATATGAGGAGGACCTAGGGTGCTAGTGCAGTCAAGGACAGCACTAGTTGTCCAGCAGAGTTGGTGGCAGTGTGGAAGTGTTCCAGTGACCCCATGGTGCCAATAGCTTTGGTGCTGAGGCATTGCTCATCAATGCAGGAGGAACAAGGTGGCCGCTGCCATTTTTGAGCCCCCATGTGTGAGCCCAGCCTGTCTGGCTGTGGGCAGCCATCTCTCTACTCTCTCCTACCCCATGCTAGGGCACCCCAGTTCTGAGCAGAGAGCAGGATCCATACTGGAGAAGGTTCTGCTGGAGGCCAGCCCAGCCTGGAGCATCAAGGAACCCAGGGGGACAGCAGTGCTGCTGCTCAATGCGCATCCATCACCCCAGCTCTTGGGGTCCCCTGCTCACCCCTGCCCTGGGGGTCCTTCCCCTGCTGGCGCTAACTCTCTGCCCTGCTCCTTTTCCCCAGGGGTTTCCGCCGAGCCAGCCAGAAGGCCGGGAAAGCAGATCCACCGACAGCCCCCTCAGCCCGAGACCAGCACAAAGCAAGGTGGGAACCGGTCTGGGAACCCGCCGCAGCCGTGCCCACCTGACCGCAGAGGCACACCAGAGCCACGGGCTCCTTCATCCCACTGGCATGTTTCCGACCCCTGGGCCGGGCACCTCGTGCCGTGGGCATCCCCGCCATCCCCTTCCTTCCCAGCACAGCATCTCCCGGCCACCAGCCTGGCGTTGGCTTTCCTTCTCTCACTAACTCTTTCCTCCTAGTCCATGTAGGATCCCCCCCCGTGGGGGACACTGTCAGGGATGGTGGCTCTTCACCCACCGTGACTTTGCCTGACTCCAGGCTCGCTGTGTCCCTTGGAAGTGGGACCACGTGTTGGCAGAGTGACAGAGCCACATGGCCTGGGATGATTCAGGGGAGGATGCCGAAGTGATGTGCAGAAGAGGTGTTTGGGTAGGGCCTACAGAAACATTTCTGAGAAGCTGCTTCACCTTGCCCCAAGAGGGGCTTGTCTCATCCTGGCAGGCAAGTGCACTCAGGGAGGTGACAGAATCCCCAGCTTCTGGGAACACCCCAGTGTGCAGCCCACCCTGACAGTGTCACCCCCGAGCCTCTCCCCTCCGGACTAACATGGGTCAGTGCATGGGCTGGGGAGCATGGGGTCATGGGCACCCCAGTGCAGCCTGGGGCTCCCCCAGCTCCTCGGGTGGTTGGGGGCCAAGGGTGATGCTTGGCAGTGAGCATCTCCCCAACTGCGGGCAGCTCCTGCTGCCGGTTCCCCAGTGCCAGCCGGGAAAATGCCATTGCCATTTTAGTCTCCCCAGGTGACTCCAGTTCCTCTCTCCCTGCTGGGGAGAGGGTGTGTGTCCTAGCAGGAGCTCCCTGGGGAGCTGCCAGCACGTGTTTCCTGGCAGCTCTGGTGCATTTCAGGGTGTGTTAGCCAATCAGCAGCACCACAATGGCTCCTGTGTTGCCTGACCAGCAGGGTAAGATGATGGAGCCAGTGCCAGGGCTATGCTGGAGAGAGTGAGGTTATCCGTGTGAGGCGTTTGCCCACTTCAGGAGTGGGGCCAGTGTTGGGCAGAGGTGTTTGTGATGGTGATGGCACAGACTGCACAGCTCAGTGATGTGGGTGGTGAAACATGCCCATCTCTGGGCCTGGGTGCCCTAGGAGCAGCTGGTGTGAGCAAACCCTCCTGTGGGAGATGTCCACGGTGAGATCCCAGCCCCTCACCCCCTCTTGTTCTTCCCAGAGCCAAGCCTCTACAAGGACCCTGCTGGCCACTCAATGGAGGACGTCCATGTCCATCACTCGTGTGCCGAAGCCAGGGCACAGGGCCAGTGGGCATCTGCCCAGTTCGGTTGCTTAAGGTGTCCTCTATGCCCAGGCTCCCCATGGATACTCTGTGCTGCTGCTTTGTCTCAGCTGAAGGTGGTCCCTCTACCAGGGTGAGGAGTGACCTGGCTGGGCCAGCCTGTCTCTGTGTGCCCCCAGCCAGCGCTGGCAGAGGATTTTGAATGTGCCTTCAGAGGCAGTGTGGGTCTTGCTCCTGGCTGGGAACGTGTGATGATGCCAGAGATGGCCACGGGGAAGGCAGAAGCGACAGTGGGGAGACATCCCACAGAGCAGACATCGCATCTCACTGTGTGAAGAAAAGCACTGGAAAAGGGCCCCTGGTGAGAGAAGTACAGCAACCGAGCTGTGCCAAGCTGTGCTGCAAGCCAAACCCTGGTGCTGAAGCTGCTGGAACTGTGTGACTTTGCTGGACAAGCGGCAATGTGCAGCACAGCGAGCTGGATTGAAGAGGCAGGCAGAGGGGATTTTTTCCCAGACGTGGGGGATGGATGCCCCACTTCAACCTGATGGCTCAGCCAAGTCTCCAAGTGGTGGAGGGCATGGAGAAGCACCCAGCATCTTTGGAGGAGTCACTCACAGGAGCATCAGCTTCTCAGACCTGCAGCCAGACCCTTTGTGTGGTCCATCCACATCTGTCCTTGCTGCTATGCACCACCCTGAAGGGGGCTGCCTCTCCTGGTGGGCTTTGGGAGCTGTCATGTGAATGGAGGGGTTAAAGTCTAACCAGCTGCTCTATTTGCTTCCTTCTCCAGGATTATATCTTCTACCTGGAGCCAGACAAGCTGGAGTCAGGCAAGGGGAAGTGTTCCTACGACCCCAAAGTAGACACCGTCTCTGCATTAATAAGTGAGTCCTGTGGCTCCCTGGTGCCAGTGCTTCCTATGCTGGGCAGAGGGAATATGCAGGTGGGATGGAACAGCTGCCCCCAGCAGGAGCAGGGTTCCTGCTCTGCCACCCCTGCTGGCTTCAGCTGGCCAGGCACCTGGCCCAGCAGAGGTGGGGATCATGGTTACATACCAGTGCCAACTTCCAGAACTCTCTGGGATGGTAACAAGAAGTGGCTCTTGATTGCCTCGTGGCTACCAGCCAGGTCTGTGGCTGGCAGTTGAAGAAGGTGGGTGGATGGGATGAGGTGGGGATTCCTGGCTGACCTCTGCCTCTGCAGATGAAGAGCTTTATGCTGGCGTCTACATTGACTTTATGGGCACGGACGCAGCCATCTTCCGCACCATGGGCAAGCAGACAGCCATGAGGACAGACCAGTACAATTCCCGCTGGCTCAATGGTGAGTTCACAGGTCACTGGTCCAGGTGCCCTGGGGACCTCATGGCTCCAGCCCTGGAGATGAGACCTGTCATGTGGTACTGCATTCCTCTGCCAGAACAGAGACAGCTGCCAGCATGGGCAGGTAGATGGATGGATGAATTGATCATGGATGAGTTGATAATGGATGGATGGATGATGGATGGATGATGGACGGATGGATGGATGGATGGGTGGGTGGATGGATGGATGGATGGATGGATGAAGGATGGATGGGTGGATGGATGGAGGTGAAGGCACAAGAGCAGGGATAGCTGTGTGGGGCAGTGACAGACATGCCTGGAGCTTTGCTGGGCGGTGAGAGCAGACTGGTGAGAGATGGGACTGGCTCTGCTGGTGTCAGTGCATGGGTTTCTGCAGCTCTGAGACATCAACCGTGTCGCCTGCAGTCGGTGACCCCGAACCTTCATTCTGCCCCCCTTGAAGCACCCCTGCCTGTGGGGCAGCAGCTGAGTAAACAGAGCAGAGCAGATGGGAAGATCCTGCAGGGCCGGGGAGCCAGTGGGGTGGTAACCTGAAGAGGGGGAGCTGTCAGCGCAGGCTGGGCATCGGCTGATGGATGGCAGGGAGAAGCTTCCTGAGAAGCTTCCGTGCTGTGTGGTTCCTTCCTGGGGGGAAGACTGGTTCCCACCACTTTGCTTGTAGAGCTGGTGTATCTTTTCAACCTGTGGACCTCAGGAATGCTCCCAGGGACCCCAGGGATGCTTCAAGCCACTCCTGGTGCACTAGAGATCTCAAGAGACACCCAGTTCCTCAGATGTAGCTCTCACCTTGTGACCACAGCAGTGCTTTTCCTGGAGTGGGGTGATGCTGCAGCAGAGGGGGGCTCAGCATCCTGCTATGGCATGGAGCAGGCGTGCCACTGGGCTGATGGTGCTATGCTGTGCTGTGCGATTCCAGACCCAGCCTTCGTCCGTGCCCAGCTCATCCCAGACAGCAGCGAGAGGAATGATGACAAGCTCTACTTCTTCTTCCGAGAGAAGTCAGCTGATGCCCTACTGAGTCCTGGGGTCTATTCCCGCATAGGGCGCATCTGCCTGGTAAGTGTGGCAGAGGACAGGCAGGGAAGTGGGCAGGGGGGCAGGCAGGGCTGAGCACAGGGGTTTCACTGTTGCAGAATGACGACGGGGGCCACTGCTGCCTTGTGAACAAGTGGAGCACCTTCCTGAAGGCCCGGCTCGTCTGCTCTGTGCCAGGACCCGATGGAATTGAAACACACTTTGATGAGCTCCGTGAGTATGAGAGGAAAGGGATGGGAGCCTTCTCTACCCCTGGTGGCTTGGGGGGCACCCTGGGCAGAGCTGGGGACACCCCTGCTGCCCCCTGACTCTTGCTCTTCCATGGGTAACTGCTCTGTACCCTGGTATCCCTGCCCACCTTCCCTATGGTGACACCTCCATCTTTCTGTCCCAAGAGGACGTCTTCATCCAGCAGACTCAGGACACTAAGAACCCTGTTATCTACGCTGTGTTCTCTGCTTCGGGGTGAGTGCTGACCCTCCTGGCACAGTGCACGAGAGGAGGGGGTCTCAGCTGGGTGGATGTCCTGGCAGTGCCGTGACAAAGGGTGGCAGCAGGTCCTTCCCCCCAGGTCGGTCTTCAAGGGCTCTGCTGTGTGTGTCTACTCGATGGCTGACATCCGTATGGTCTTCAACGGGCCCTTTGCCCACAAGGAGGGACCCAACTACCAGTGGATGCCCTACACAGGAAAAATGCCCTACCCCCGTCCAGGCACTGTAAGTACCCCCCAGGCACCACGGGGGAGTGAGCCAGTGCCTGCCAGGCAGCCGGCACCCTCGGATCTGTGCTTGGGTGCCAACTCAGCAAGCACTGGTGATGTGTGTGCTGCAGTGCCCTGGGGGGACCTTCACCCCATCCATGAAGTCGACCAAGGACTACCCCGACGAAGTGATCAACTTCATGCGCGCACACCCGCTGATGTACCACGCCGTGTACCCCACACACCGCCAGCCCCTGGTGGTCCGCACCAATGTCAACTACCGCTTCACCACCGTGGCCGTGGACCAGGTGGACGCAGCAGACGGGCGCTATGAGGTGCTTTTCCTGGGCACAGGTACCCACGCCGCGCACCGCGGGGAACGCAGCATGCTCCGGCGCGGCCCCGGAGGGCACGGGCACCACCAGGGCTGGCCAGAGCACGGTGCCCTCCACCGCTAGAGTGGGGTGAGGGGCTGAGACTGCCCCACCCGGGATCCCTGCCCCTCCTCAAGGCTCCAGACTGTTCTTTCCCCGTCCCGATGCCATCCCACAGACCCTGCTGTCCTGCCTGATCCTTTCCTTAGCCCAGCTCCTATCCCTGAAGCCAGTGATCCAGCATGATACTTCCCATTCTAGGGATTCTGCCATGCAGCCTGGTCCTCCCCCTGTCCTGGTGCCTATTCCAGGCGCCTCATCATCCAGTCTTATCCTTTCCTGACCCTAGCACTCATCCAATGTGCTTCCTATTGCCTGTGCTAAGCCTGTCATCATCCAGGCTTGTGCCTTTCCTGCCCAGTTGCCCATCCCAGAGGCACTGACACTGAGCTCTGTCCTTCCCAGATCTCAGTGCCCACCCTGGGGGCACTATCATCCAGGCCTGTGCTTCCCCTGCTCTGAATGTGCATCCAAGAGCCCCCATGATCCATCCTGGTCCTTCTCTAGCCCTGGTGCATGTCCCCATTCTGCTCTGGGCACTCTCTGGCACTCTGGTGGCACTCTCTAGACACAGGTGGTTACCTGAGCTGGCACACTCCACCCCAGGCACAGCTACCTGCCACAGCAGGAGAGAGATGGGGACGGGCCTGGGGGATCCTTCCTTCCCACAGCCCCAGCAGGGACCCCCTTCACAGACAGGGAGGGCATGTGTGCCCAGGGGTAGCACTGAGCACCTGGGCACTGTGGCGTCTTGCAGATCGGGGCACTGTGCAGAAGGTCATTGTGCTTCCCCGGGATGACATGGAGACAGAGGAGCTCATGCTGGAGGAGATTGAAGTGTTCAAGGTAAGGGCTGGCATGTCCCCCACCCTCTGCTGAGTGTTCTTGACCTAGCCAACCAGCCCCTTGGCACAGCAGCCAGTCTCTTGGGACACCAGCCACCTCTTGGCCAGCTCTGGAGGGACTCCAGGCTTTGGTCCTCCTGCCTGCTGCCCGTTCACATCTCTCCCTGCCTGCTCTGCCTGCCCCAGCTGCCTGTGGGGGGTCTGAGGTGCCCACCCCAGGGCTGTAGCATCAGTCCAAGCAGTTAGCCCTCCATCTTCTTCATTCCTGCTCTCATCCAGGTGCCAGCACCCATCAAGACGATGACCATCTCCTCCAAGAGGGTGAGTCATAGCACATGGCAGGGGACTGGGTGGGCAGATCCCATCCCAGGCCCAGCTGTGGCATTGCCCAGCATCACCACAGCACTGGAACAGGAGGTTCGCAGGGGCCCTAATGCAGTGGGGGTGAGGTAGTATCTCACCCTGTCCTCTTTGTCCCCAACAGCAACAGCTGTATGTGTCCTCGGCTGTAGGCGTGACCCACCTGGCCCTGCACCGCTGTGACGTGTACGGGGAAGCCTGTGCTGACTGCTGCCTCGCCCGGGATCCCTACTGTGCCTGGGATGGCAGCGCCTGCACCCGCTACTCTGCCTCCTCCAAGAGGTACAGGGTGGGGCAGGGGGAACCCCCCCAGCCACAGGCTCCCCCTCTCACCTCTCACTTCCCCACAGGCGGAGCCGGCGGCAGGATGTCCGGCATGGCAACCCCATCCGGCAGTGCCGTGGCTACAACTCCAATGGTGAGTGGGGTCTGGGACAGGGCCTTGCAGCATGGGACAGCTGGGAGGGGAGGCTGAGGGCACGGGGCTGGAGTTGGGGACACAGGCATTCCTTGGTGGGTTGATGATTTTGTGAGTGGATGTATGTGAAGATACATGTATGAATGGGTGGGTGGATGAGTGGGTATTAGGGAGGAAGATGAACATAGATGAGTGGATACATTGGGGATGAGAACAAGCACAGATGAATGGGTCGTTTCATGGATGGGTGAATGGGATGGATGGCTGGATACATTGGGGAGTAGGATGAGCACGGATGGATGGATAGATGGATACACTGGGGAGGGAAGATGGATGGATATGTTGGGGAGGAGATTGAACAGATTTGAATGGGTGGATAGAGGGATAAATGCATGGGTGGATGGATGGATGAATGGAGATAGAGTGGGCAGGGGAGAAGTGCAGTGCGGTGGGGATGACCTGGCTGCCCGTGGCCCCCCTGCAGCTAACAAGAACACTGTAGAGGCTGTGCAGTACGGGGTGGAGGGCAGCACAGCGTTCCTGGAGTGCCAGCCCCGCTCACCCCAGGCCAGCATCAAGTGGCTGCTGCAGAAGGACAACAGCGATCGGCGGAAAGAGGTAGGGCAGGGCATTGCTCCGGGGGTGCCGGGGGTGCCGGGCGCCAGCCGGCTGAGCCGTGCCCCCTGTCCCCCTCAGCTGCGCCTTGAGGGCCGGGTGCTGCGCACGGAGCAGGGCCTGCTGCTGCGTGCCCTCCAGATCAGCGACAGCGGCCTCTACTCCTGCACCGCCACCGAGAACAACTTCAAGCACACGGTGACCAAGGTGCAGCTCCGCGTCCTCAGCAGCCGCGCCGTTCACGCTGTGCTCGTCCAGACGGAGACCCCCCCTGGCCTGCCGGGTGCCCCCACTCCCCGCTACCAGGACCTGCTGCAGCTCCTCACCCAGCCCGAAATGGGACTCCTGGACCAGTACTGCCAGGGCTACTGGCGGCACACGGCCGCCAGCCCCCCGCAGCCGCTGGCTGGCCTCAAAGCCAAGGAGCAGCAGGACCAGAAGAAGCCTCGAAACCGCCGGAATCACCAGCCAGAGACCTATGGGCATACATGAAATCGTCATCAGGGACTTTGCTAGCACAGTGGTCTATTTTTCCCCCCTTTTAATATTAAAAATATCTATAAATAAATATATATATATATATATACACATCCACGCACACACACACGCAGACACACACGCTCCCCCTTCCCACGGGAGGTGGTACTTATTTGTAGGCTGTACATAGTCACTGGGGTGGTGCTACCCCCACCTCCCAGCCCCAGGGAGGAGCAAGGAGCCCTGGGGAGGGGCAGGGGCCCCTGAGATGGCTGCAGCCGCCATCGCAGTCTTNAGATGGATACACTGGGGAGGGAAGATGGATGGATATGTTGGGGAGGAGATTGAACAGATTTGAATGGGTGGATAGAGGGATAAATGCATGGGTGGATGGATGGATGAATGGAGATAGAGTGGGCAGGGGAGAAGTGCAGTGCGGTGGGGATGACCTGGCTGCCCGTGGCCCCCCTGCAGCTAACAAGAACACTGTAGAGGCTGTGCAGTACGGGGTGGAGGGCAGCACAGCGTTCCTGGAGTGCCAGCCCCGCTCACCCCAGGCCAGCATCAAGTGGCTGCTGCAGAAGGACAACAGCGATCGGCGGAAAGAGGTAGGGCAGGGCATTGCTCCGGGGGTGCCGGGGGTGCCGGGCGCCAGCCGGCTGAGCCGTGCCCCCTGTCCCCCTCAGCTGCGCGTTGAGGGCCGGGTGCTACGCACGGAGCAGGGCCTGCTGCTGCGTGCCCTCCAGATCAGCGACAGCGGCCTCTACTCCTGCACCGCCACCGAGAACAACTTCAAGCACACGGTGACCAAGGTGCAGCTCCGCGTCCTCAGCAGCCGCGCCGTTCACGCTGTGCTCGTCCAGACGGAGACCCCCCCTGGCCTGCCGGGTGCCCCCACTCCCCGCTACCAGGACCTGCTGCAGCTCCTCACCCAGCCCGAAATGGGACTCCTGGACCAGTACTGCCAGGGCTACTGGCGGCACACGGCCGCCAGCCCCCCGCAGCCGCTGGCTGGCCTCAAAGCCAAGGAGCAGCAGGACCAGAAGAAGCCTCGAAACCGCCGGAATCACCAGCCAGAGACCTATGGGCATACATGAAATCGTCATCAGGGACTTTGCTAGCACAGTGGTCTATTTTTCCCCCCTTTTAATATTAAAAATATCTATAAATAAATATATATATATATATATACAC
>VYXD01012039.1:2868-19257 GCA_013397195.1 Hylia prasina | reverse complement strand
AGATGGCTGCAGCCGCCATCGCAGTCTTCCCCTCTGCCAGTGTCCCCCAGATCTGTTGTGCAGAGACCACGGGTCACCACAGCCACTCTCCCACACAGCTGGGGCATGGCACTGTGCTGGGGGATGGATGTCCTGGTGTGGGAGGGGATGATGCCCTGGGGAGGGTGGCGGGGGGAGGTAGTGCCAGACCAGATCTGCCTACTGCAAGCTGGGCATGGCCATCATAACTTTGTGCCTCAGTTTCCCCACAGGGTTATGGAGGAGCAAGTGCTTTCTGTGGGGAATCTGTAGACCACCAGGCAAGCTGAGGAGGAGGGGTGAGGGGTCTCCTCTCTGGGGGCTTAGCAGGGGTGAGATGGGACCTCAAGGTAGGACCGAGGTGTTCAGGCAATAGTGGGGGATTGGCCCCAGGGTCTCTGGATGGAGAAGGGGAGGAGAAGGGGCCATGCTGGTGTAAAACCTCAAGCAGCTGGTGCTGGTTGGTGACAGTAGCACCCAGAGGTGTTTGGGGCACCCCGATGGATGTGGAGGGTTGTAAATAGTTGTACATGAGAAACAGGGGTGACCAGTAAGTGCCCCCTGCTGCAGCCAGGGGCACTCCCAAATAAACACTGGCTTTGGGACAGATGTGGGCGCCTGTGTGTGCTCTGTAGGGGACGGACCTGGCCCCCACCAGTTGAGCCCTAATCCCCTGAGCCCTGCCAGGGCACAGAGGGCTGCCCCTGGGGCAGCACCGGGTCACTGGTGCTTGGGGGTGGGACGGGGTGGCAGTAGTGGTTGGTACTGCTGGGTGTTGGGGTACCCTGGGCTGGGCTGGTGGCTTTCACCAGCACTGGGTGTTGCTGAAAGGCACTGGGAGCACTCAGACTCACTCCTGCGGGCACTGAGAAAAATACTGGAGCAGTACTAGGATGTGGTACTGGGAGCTGGTACTTGGTGGTACTGGGGGCACGGAGCAGGGAAGAAACTTTACAGAGGGCACTGAGGGTGGTAGTGGATGATGCTGGGAGCACTTTGATTGATACAGGGGTGGTACCGAGCTCCTCTGAGTAGTTCCAGGAAGCAGTGAGGTCGGTGCTGGAAGGTCCTAGACTGTATCAGAGGTAATACTGAGCACACTGGTGGTTGGTACTGGCAGTACTGGGAGGACAAGGAGAAGTATTGAGGCATTAGGATTTGGTAGTAGGAGCTGGTACTTGGTGGTACTGGGATCGGTGGTAGGGAAGTGGTAATGGTTCTGTAGGGGTGGCGGGGGGTTGTAGTGGGCAATTCTGGGCTGTAGCAGGGCACTCTGTTCAGTATTGCAGTAATGGAGGTGGTACTGGGCTCCTCTGGGCAGTCTTGAGAGGCACTGGGTGAGTACTGGGGCTGCTGGGGCTATGCTGGGGTCAGTACTGGGTACACCGGTAGTGTGCAGAGCTGTAACGGGGTGCAATGCCGTACTGGGACACTGGGCTATACTGGGGGTGTTCAGGGCTGTACTGGGACGCTGGGCTGTACTGGGACGCTGGGCTGTACTGGGACGCTGGGCTATACTGGGGGTGTTCAGGGCTGTAGTGGGAGCGGTGGTCTGTTCTGGGAGCACTGCTCTGTACTGGGTGTGTGCAGGGCTGTACTGGGAGGGCTGGGCTGTACTGGGAGGGCTGGTCTGTACTGTGAGCACTGGTCTGTACTGGGAGGGCTGGGCTGTACTGTGAGAACTGGGCTGTGCTGGGAACACTGGGCTGTACTGGGAACACTGGTCTGTACTGGGTGCACTGGTCTGTACTGGGAAAACTGGTCTGTATTGGGTGCACTGGTCTGTACTGGGAACACTGGTCTGTACTGGGAGCCCTGGGCTGTACTGTGAGTTGCGCTGGGCGCTTCCGCCCTCTGGCGGCCGCGCGAAGCGCTGCAGGAGAGCCCCGTTGCTGGGAGGGGGAGCGTTGAGGACAAATGGGGGGACACAGGGACACTGGGCTGTACTGGGGTCACTGGCCCAATCCTGGCAAGGCCTGGAGTCACCGGAGGCGGGGAGACACTGAGGAGCTACTGCGGTGTTCCTTGGGATACTCAGTTTTCTGCAGTGGCCACGGTGGCAATGGGGGACACTGGGGACGTACGAGGGGGGCACTGGGAAGGCACACTGAGGGACCCAGAGACATCTGGGGGGCTCACTGCGGTTGAGGTGGTAACACAGAGGTGGCACTGCAGTGCCCCTGGATGTTAGGCAGGGTGGGGGTTTTTTGATTTGGGGGGACATGGTCCCTGCAGAGGAACTGAATTGCTTGGAAACACTGGGATTTCTTCTGTAGTCACCGCTACTGGAGAGGGCTTTGAAACCCTGTGGAGAGTATGCAGGTATCACTGAGGACACTGTGCGTGTGTTGCTGCAGAGCCTGAGGACGCTATGGAGGCAATACTGAGCTGGCCTGGTGGCACTGGGAGTGCACTGGTGGGTGGCTGGGCACACCAAGTGCAGCTGGGGAGCATGGGGACATTAGTGGAGAGTTCTAGAAGGGTCCCTGGGGACACAGAATGAGGCTGACATTCTATCACTGTGGGCAGTGCCCATGAGGACTTACTGGGGTGGGACAGTGGGCACTGGTCCAGAGCAGGGGGTATGACCAGCTGAGATGGGGACAGTGGAGACATTTGCTTCCACCAGATCCCAGCAGACACACCATTCCACCCCCTAATTCCAAACCCCTGGGGTCCACAGCAGAGCCGGAGATGGGTAGGGGTCCCACTTCCCCCAGGGTGTCTGGGTCACTGCCCCAGCCTCAGGGTGGAGGCAAAACTGGGAGCTGGTCGGGCTGGGGCCCCCCCGACAGAAGTGCTGACACCGGGAACCATGGGATTGCTGAGCTCAGCCCGCTGCAGATTGAAGGGGGTTTATCGGGGGGGCCCAGCTTAAGCCCTGGGTGCTGAGCGCAGACCCCGGCAGGCGGCCCCCCGGGACCTTGGCCCCGTCCTTGTCGCACACAGTGGGACGGTGGCGGCGGAGGCGGAGGCGGGCACCGGGAGCGAGCGCTGGAGGCGGCAGGAAGCTGGAGCTCACTGCCCATCTTGGTGCTGACCTCCAAGGAGCGGGTGCTGAACCGCAGGGCTGCGGGGCTGAGGATGGGAGCCGGGGCCAGTGCCGAGGAGAAGCATTCCCGAGAGCTGGAGAAGAAGCTCAAGGAAGACGCTGAAAAGGATGCCAGGACGGTCAAGCTGCTGCTGCTGGGTAAGGGGGAGACAACACCCAGGGGGACATACCCAAACTTTGTGCATCTCACCTTAACGGCCCAGCCAACCCGTCCCTGAAACCTACCAGTGCCCCTCAACCCAACCAGCACCCCTCAACCCAACCAGCACACCCCACAGCTGCCCCTGAACCCAACTAGCCAATCCAACATTCTCCTGGCCCCCAGATGGACCCCCAAACCCAAGCAGCCCACCCTCACAGTTCAGTTCATTCAATATTCTCCTGATTCACCCAGGACCCTTAAAACCAAGCAGCCCACTCCAACATCCCATTCCCAGCAGCCCTAAACCAAACCTCCCCATTTCAAGAGCCCACCCAATGTTTCCCTGATGCCCCCAGCACCTTTAAACCAAATCAGCACAACCCAGGAGTGCCCCCAACAGCCTCCCACTCCCAGGCATCCTTGAAACCAACCAACCCCTCCCCAATAAAACACTCAAATTTTCCCTGACCCCACTCTAAACCCAACCAGTTCGACAGTCCCCAGGCCCCTGCTCCTAAGTAAACCCAAACCCAGTCAGTCCACTCTAGCAGTCCTCTGACCTCCACAGCATCCCTAAAGCCAACCAGTGAACCCTAAAAGCCCACCCAATGTTTTCCTCTCTTCCTCAGCACCCCTAAACCCAACCAGCCACCCCAATAGCCCCCCCATTCCCAGGATCCCCTAGACCAGCTCATCCCAACTTGCTCAACACTCCCTACCAGGCGCTCCAAACACAACAGACCATCTCAACAAGACGATGAGACACTGAGATCCTAAGGTCCTAAGAGCTACTCTAAGATCCCCTGGCTTCCGTATATCCCTGAACCCCACCAGCCCACCTAACATCCTCCCACTTCCAGGTCCCCCAACCCCATCTTAAAAGCCTTCACTAACACTACCTATCACCACCCCAGCCCGTCAGCACCCCTGCCTCATCCTCCTAGGGACCCCCATGCAGCCCATACCACCACCCCATATCTGTCCCTGAAGCCCCCTTGTGCTTTGTATCCCTCCCAGTCCTTCCCACTCCCCCAGTGGTGTCTGAGGATTGGGGTGCTGTGTATGTGATGGGGCCATGGGTGGCATCACTGTCCTCACATCCTGGCCCAGGACACATCCCCCTACACAGCCACAAGTTTGGGGCATTGGGTGGTGAGTGGCAGGGTTGCAATGCCACCATGTCCCCAACCCCTCCTTTGGGTTACTGAGAGTGTCTCTGGCTGAGCTGCTTCAGATCCCATTAGACACAGAGGCTCAGCCTAACCTTAATGCCATTGGCACCAGGCTGTTAATCCTCCTACACACCCTGAGCCATGGACCTGGCATAGCCAACAGTGCCCGCAGCCATGTCAGGCACCAGTGACCAAGGTTCTCAGTGAGCCAACACGGGGCTCAGCTGGAAGTGCCCATGGCGTGGGCACCACCATGACTCGTGTTTTGTCCCCTTAGGAGCAGGGGAGTCAGGGAAGAGCACCATCGTCAAGCAGATGAAGTAAGTGCCAAGGGGGAGGGTCACTTGATCGTGCCCACCATGCAAAGTGTCTGTCCCACACTGTAGACATGGGGTGCCCCATCCCCCTATGTCTGACTCTGCCCCATGCCACTGCCATGGGGTGCAGCCATCATGTGGCTCAGCTCCATGGCACCCAGCTCAGCCCCATGCCTGTGATGTTCCCCGGCCAGGATCATCCATCAAGACGGTTACTCGCTGGAGGAATGCCTGGAGTTCATTGCCATCATTTACAGCAACACACTCCAGTCCATGCTGGCCATTGTGCGGGCCATGACCACCCTCAACATCCAGTACGGGGACACAGCTCGCCAGGTGAGGAGCATTCCATGTCGGACAGGGGTTCTTGCATTCCATATTGGGCAAGGCTGTTCCCTCCAGTTCCCAGGCCCCACTGAACCCCTCTCCCTCAAGGATGATGCCCGTAAGCTGCTGCACCTCTCGGACACCATTGAGGAGGGGACCATGCCTAAGGAGATGTCAGAAATCATTGGAAGGCTCTGGAAGGACTCGGGCATCCAAGCCTGCTTTGACCGTGCCTCCGAGTACCAGCTCAATGACTCTGCGGGCTAGTACGTGGGGTTGGGAAATGTGGGTGGGGGAGGTATGAGGGGGGTTCCAACCCATGTCTCATGCCCATCACGTGCCTGGCCAGCTACCTGTCAGACCTGGAGCGCCTGGTGACGCCCGGCTACGTCCCCACAGAGCAGGACGTGCTGCGTTCCCGTGTTAAGACAACTGGCATCATCGAGACCCAGTTCTCCTTCAAAGACCTTAACTTCAGGTGGGAGCCAGGCCTCAGTGAGGGCTGATGCCAGGGGGTGGGCAAGGAGTGGGGGGTGCTGACCCTCCCTTGTCCTGCCCAGGATGTTTGACGTGGGTGGACAGCGCTCAGAGAGGAAGAAGTGGATCCACTGCTTTGAGGGTGTGACCTGCATCATCTTCATTGCGGCTCTCAGTGCCTACGACATGGTCCTGGTGGAGGATGATGAAGTGGTGAGGAATGCTCACCACCTCACACCCCATCTGCTTTGTCCCTGTCAAGACTTGGGTGTGACCATGAGGCTGTGTCCCTCCGCAGAACCGCATGCATGAGAGCCTGCACCTCTTCAACAGCATCTGCAACCACCGCTACTTTGCCACCACCTCCATCGTCCTCTTCCTCAACAAGAAGGATGTCTTTCTGGAGAAGATCAAGAAGGCCCATCTCAGCATCTGCTTCCCTGACTATGACGGTGAGTGTGGCAGTGGGGTGCTGCTGGAGGGTTGGGTGCCACCACCCCCGCAGGAGTCCCCCACCAGGTGTCCTCAGCACCCCATGCAAGCAGTGCCACATGAGCCTTGTTGAGGGAGCATGCAAGGTCTACCCACCCGAGGGAGCGCTGGGTAATCCTGGGCCGGCATTCTGGTGGGGCACACCAGCCCAGGAAGGAATCCCGCTCACTGCCACATCACCAGGTCCCAACACGTATGACGATGCCGGCAACTACATCAAGCTGCAGTTCCTGGAGCTGAACATGCGACGGGATGTGAAGGAGATCTACTCCCACATGACCTGCGCCACCGATACTGAGAACGTTAAGTTCGTCTTCGACGCCGTGACTGACATCATCATCAAGGAGAACCTCAAGGACTGCGGGCTGTTCTGAGCCCCAGCCGAGCACCCCCTCCCCTGGGGCCCAGCCCTGCTGCTGACCCCATCCCACCTCCACAACCATCTCCACTTGCCCCAAACCCCTGGGATTTGACCTGCTCAGCTCCAAAGCCACCCCTGGTGAAGAGGGGAGGGGAGGGTGGTGGCACAATCTCACTCTCTCTCCCCACCAACTGTCCCACCAGTCAGCACTATGGGGTGTCCAGTTCTGCTGGGGGTCTCTGGGGCTCCAGGTCCTAGGGGTACCTGGATGGCCCTGGATACTACAGGGTGCTGGATTCCTTCGGATGCTGCAGGTCCCTGGGTAACCTTTAGAGCTGTCAGGTACAGGGGTTCCCTTGGGTACTAAGGGACATGAGTACCCCTTGGAGCAGAGGAGTGTTTGGGGGTCCTGGGTGTCCCTAGATATTTGAGGGATTCTGGGATCCCTGGGTTCCCTTTAGAACTGAGAGGTGCTGGGGGTTCCCTTGGCACTGGGGAGACTGAGGGGTTTTGGGTGCCCCTTGGTGCTGGGAGTCCCTTGGTACCCCTTGGAGCTGAGGGGTGCTAGGGGTTCCTTGGGTGCTGGGAGGGTCTTAGGTGCCCTCTGAAGTTCTGGGTGCTGGGGGGGTCCCTTGGGTGCTGCTGGGTGTCCATGAATGCCCCCTGGAGCTGTGGGTCCTTTGGGTGTGGGGTGTCCATGGATGATCTCTGGGGCTGGGGGTTCCTATGGGCTGCTGGGTGCAAGAGGTGCTACATCTCCCTCTGGGCTACAGATCATTGGGTGTTCCTGGGTACGGGTTGTCCCCAGGGACTGTGTGATACTGGAGCTCCCTTGGTGCCATTATGCCACCACTGCAAAGACAGGGGGTAGTCATGTTTGTTCCCTTGTCACCCCACAGCCCCTCAGGGTAGGGTTTAGCCCTGCAGCAGCATCCCAGCTACACCCCGAAGGGTCCCACCACTGCCCTCACCTCCCACAACCAGGGGCTTCTCCTGACCCCAGGGGGATGCCAACCCACCTTGTGTCCCTCTCCCACCCCCAGGCTTCCCACAGAGGTGAAGCCCCCGCTGCCCACTCCCATGTCACATAGGGCATTTCAGTATATATAATGTTTCTCCTTTTTTTTTTTTTTTCCTTTCTACATTTTATTATTTCAAACCATGTGAACAATTCGGTAAAACATCCTGTGGGAAAAGCGAGGCCGCAGGCACCGGCTGAAGGGTCCCCCCGGGCTGGGGGACAGCGGGGGCCATTCTGTACAGTGGGCTCTCCTCGCCCTACGCAACAGCTAGCCCTAAAAACTAGGCTTAGAAAGAGGGGGGGATAGAGGCAGTGGGCAGCACCCCCTGCCCACCCTCCTGCCTGAGCTGCCCGTCAGGATGAGGGCAGCGAGGCGGGGTGGGGTGCAGACCCTCCCCCCCAAAGGCACACGGTTGGGGGGTGGGCTGGGCATGGAAGATGCCACCACCATGTAGCACTTGATGCTTTTAAATAGTTTGGTAAAAAGGTTTCTTTAAAAAGTAACCTGTGCCCAACCGGTGTGGTGTGGTTTTTTTGCATGGTTTTGGGTTTGGTTTTGTCGTTTTTTCTTTTTTTTTTTCCTTTTTTTCTTTCTTCTTTCTTTTCTGGTTTACTAAAAGGAATGTCATCGGTCGTGTCTGTGGCTGGGTGGGCATCCCCAAGGGGATCCTGTGCCTCCCATGCCAGCAACACTTGCAATGTAAACAGTGAGAGCCTCAGGGCTCGGAGTGAATGAAATGGGGGCTGGAACGGTTCAAGGGGCTACAAACCAAGATTAAAACCTTGTCTTCCCTGGAAGGGCAACGCCGGCGAGGAGGAGGACAATGGTGGGGGGCAAACACGTGTGGCAGGGGGTACATGGGCCCTGCCACCATGCTGGCACTCAAAAAGTCTCTTTATGTGGTGGGCGGAAGAATGAATCCGAAGAGAAGCAGGAGTTGGAGATGGCGTGGTCCTTCCTTTGCAGCTCCTAGGAGAGAGAAGTCATGAGCAGGGGAGGATCTGGGGACAGGGCAGCCTGCAGCTGGCAGGCTGTGCCCTGCCCATTCCTGGAGGATGGTCCATGACTAACTACCCCATTTGAGGAGCCACCACTGAGACCACCACCCACCTGGGCAGCGCTGCCCTCAGAAGAGACCACAGTCCTTCAGGTTGTTTTTGATGATGACGTCGGTGACGGCGTCAAAGACGAACTGCACGTTCTTGGTGTCCGTGGCACAGGTGAAGTGGGTGTAGATCTCCTTGGTGTCCTTCCTCTTGTTCAGGTCCTCGAACTTGCTCTGGATGTAGCTGGCTGCCTCGTCATACTTGTTGGCCCCTGGGGGAGAAGAGACACTGGGCTGTCCCACAGATGCCCAGAGCCACCAACGGGTTTGGGCTTGGCTTGGCCACCCACAGCCACTGTCCTGCTGCCAAATTGAGGCTCCAGAGGCAGAATGGGCCTCAGATAACCCCCCTCAGGGCAGTTGCCCATTGTGCCCCTTGTGTCCCCCAACATCTCCCATATTCTGGGGCACTCCAAACACCACCACACCCCACTTGCTGCCCCAACCCACTGCTCCTTGAGCACAGGGGAGCCAGCATCTCGGTCCCTAGCACCTCCTGCTACCCTGCCTGGAGCAAGGCACTGCTCACTGCCCCTGCCAGGAGGGCAGGGGGCACTGAGGGTCCCAGTGGTACCTGTGTACTCGGGGAAGCAGATGGTGAGGGAGCTGTGCACAATCTTCTCCTCGAAGAGGTCCTTCTTGTTGAGGAAGAGGATGATGGATGTGTCTGTGAACCACTTGTTATTGCAGATGCTGTCAAACAGCTTCATGCTTTCATGCATCCGGTTCTGGCAGGGAAGATGGCAACATAAGCCAGGCAGGAACTCCCAGGCAGCATCCATCCCACTGCTCCCCAAACTGCCACCCCCCATGCTCCTGCCTGCCTGGGCAGGGGATGCCAACAGCCCTGCAGGGCTTGGGCTGTACTGGTGGCCACCAGAGGAGGGGCTGCTCTCCCAGCCCTCCACAGAGGGGATGGCTCATGGCACTGGTTCCATCCTCATGACTCACCATCTCCTCATCTTCAGCCAGCACCAGGTCATAGGCACTAAGGGCCACGCAGAAAATGATGGCTGTCACCCCCTCAAAGCAGTGGATCCACTTCTTCCGTTCCGAGCGCTGGCCACCCACATCAAACATCCTGCAGCAGGGGTGTGATGCAGGGATGGATAGCAGCTCCCGCCCCCACCACCCTCACCCCATGCCTCAGTGTCCCCAGCTGCCCAGAGCAAGAGCAGCACCAGTGCAAGCAGAGGACAGTGCCTCTGCCCCAGGGATTTTGCCAGTACTGGGGATCCGCCTCCTGCTGCCAGGACAGTGTCCAGGCCCATTTCCCAGCCAAAACAAATCCCTGACGTGAGCTGGGGCAGGATCAGGCCACCTTTCCCGGGGCGGGTCAGTGTCATGTTCCCCACAGACTTGCTCCAGCAGGGCTTTGCTCGAGACCTTGGACCAAGGGGAGCCAAGTCACTGTGGGCTCAGCAGGATTGTGGCAGCAGCAGGGCTCAGGGATGATCCTGATGCACCGTGTCCCTCTCCTGCCACGGGCAGCAGAGGATGCCCTGCCTCCATGGAGAAGAGCCCAGTATTAGCATTCCACTTCCACTGCCATGCCCACTAGCAACTGCTTGGCTGGCGGGAAGGCTTCCCCACTGGGACACACTGCATTGCCCCCAGACCACCCCCACTGCCACCTCCAAAGTGCTGCCCTGGCAATGCACAACCAAGTGTTTCCATTCCACCAGGGTGGCATCGGGGCCCCTGCAAGCCCCCTGCATTCAGAGAGGACCCAGCAGATCTTTCTAACATCAGCTCTGTTGCCATGGGACTAAATCCCCTGGGGATGTGCACAATGGCAGCTTTTTGCCTCTGAAACTGGAGCCCAGCTTATTTCCCGTGGGTTTTCAGTGAAAAGCAACCACGGGGTGCAAGCAGCACTGTCACTGCCTCATTCTGAGAGCCCAGCCCCTGCCCAGCGCCCTTCCTGCAGCGGAAGCAGCGTCACAGCAGCGGGAGGAGGGATGCCTTCCCCCTCCCCTCCTCACCAGAGCCTGGATCCGCCCCCAGGCTGAGCTCTGTGAAGCGTTTCTGAGGCTGTTCCAGCAATTTCAGCGGTTTCCGCTCTCTGAGGCAGCAGTTCCCGCCATGAGCAAACCAGGAGGTGGGGGGAATTGAGTGCATGTAGTGTGCACCCATGGTCCATCCCAGCATGGGGAGGAAGGGGTTTTTTTGCTTTCAAAAAGGCAAAGGGGCAAGAGGTCAGACATACTTGAAGTGCAGGTCCTTAAAGGTGAAGTGAGTCTCTACGATGCCCGTGGTCTTCACCCTGGTGCGCAGCACATCCTGCTGGGTGGGGATGTAGTCAGCACGGGCTATCCTCTCCAGGTCATTCAGGTAGCTGGAGACAAGGAAGAAAGGTGCTGTGGGAGCTAGACCATGGGGCACAACCGACCCAGACCCCATGGGACATCCCCACGCTGGCCCTGAGTCCCGTGTCCATCTCCCAGCGTTGTTCAGTGGGGAAGGGCAGTGCCAAGCTGGGAGGCAGAGCAGAGGCCCCCATGCGCATCCTGGGGTCACTCCATGTCCCTGCCAGACACAGGTAGGGCAGGACACCAGTGGCCAGGGTGACATGGGACACACAGGACCGAGGGACTGGGGGCAGTGTGCTGGCACTGGGAGCCAGGCATAGGATGCAGCCAGGGCTGGGGGGCTTAGCCTGTTTCCCTGGCCGTTTGCACAGGGGGGAAATGGCAAGAGGAAAATATTCAGCGCTATGGTAACCAGCTGCAGTGCCGGCGGAAACAATTGATGGCGCCATGCCATTTATAGTCAACAACACAAAGGGACGGCATCCTGGGAGGAAGCAGGAGGCGGGAGGCCGGAGAGACAGGGAGCAGCGCCGTGGGGGGCTGCAGGCATCCCAAGCCCCCCAGGGGATCATCGCCTGCCCTGCTGCCGGCAGGGTTCCGGCAGAGGTGGTGGCTGGGTCCCCAGTGTGCAACATCCACCAGGATTGATAAGGGCTGCCGGGGGGATCAAGGCAGGTTTTGATTTCTCCAGCTCACATTGCTTTAATTGGGTTACTACAAACGGGCTCCTTTAAGCAAATTAGGCTTGTCTTAATTAAGGCATTTGCGGCCCTGTAATCTGGTGAAAGCCAGATTACAGCCCGCAAGGCCATAGGGATCCTTGGCTCCAACTGCAGCAGGGCCACTCGCCAGCTCCTGGGAAACCCTGCAGCATGTCAGGGCAAGGCCAAAGCTGGAGGTGCCCCAGGAGCCTGCTGTGGGTGTGAGGGTGGGGGACCTGCATGTTACTGCCACAGAGCAGCTCAAAAACAGCCGGAAACACACATGGCCTCTGGCTGACAAAAAACAGGAAACGCCACAGCAGGGCCCTGTGCAGTGCCACAGGCTCTTGGACATTGCATCAAGCCCTGGGGTGCCAGTGAGCACCACCCTGGCACCCCAAAGTCCTGGAACCCCAAGAGGCAGAGCAGGAACAGGATGGGGGCTGCTGTGCTGCAGAGGGCTGGGACACAGGTGGGCCGTGTCCTGGGCATGGCACGGGGCTCCTCATTCCCAGACAGTCCTGTTCCAGCAGCACCATGGGCACATCATCCCTGTGAGATGGGCAAGGGATTGACCACTGTGTGGGCATCTCCACAGGACTGGAAAAAGGCTGGAGCAACAGCTTGAAGGTGCTCCTAATTAATGGCTGTCCAGCCTCCCACCATGTGCTAAACGCTCCATTAAATGACACTGACAGCAACAGGCACTTGGCAGACACTGTGCAGATACACCTGCTCCAAGCGTGTGTGCGAGCTCCCTGAAACCTGCTGGGTATCCTGTGCTCCCAAACGAGCACCCACTGCCAGGGGAATGCCAGTGCTGGCTGGGGAGTGATGTGTCTGAGCAGACAGGGGCTGGGGAAGGCGGGTGTGTGCCCATCAGGAGGAAGTGAAAGCTGTGTGTGCTGCGGGAAAGAGCTGACAGGAGCTTCTCCAGGCTTGGTGCTTGCCAGGAGCATTCCTGCAGTCTCTTCCCCATAGTGACCTCAGTGCAAAAGAGGGACCTGATATTGCCATGCGTGAGGGGACAGCTGGGGAAACCACTTGCCCTGGGATGGCAGTAACTCCCAAGCATGCAGGATCCCAGGTGAGGCCAGGCTTGGTGGGGTGTTCCTGGCACACCATGAGCTTCCCCCACAGTACTTTACATAAGGGGTCTGGGTGGAAAGGGTAGGAGGGCACTGTGCAAGCTGAACACAGAGTTAGCTGTGTTGCTCTCTCCAGCAATGGCACATTAGGCAGATTAACTTTATTTATTAATCTCTTGAAGGATAAACCCAACCAGCTGCAGCAATTTATCTACCTAAACACCAATTTGCTGGATAATGCACAAGTGTAATGCAAAGTCTTTCTGTATAAAAACAGTTAAAAGAAAAAGAAAAGCCTCTTGAGCAACCTACTCATCCTCTTCAGACCTAAGTGTTCCCACAGCTTTCCTTGGGAATTTTTCCTGCCTTGACGGCCCATGAAGGGTGATGAAGGTGGGCAGGACGCTGGCTGTGCTCATGAGTGGGGAGCCAGTGGAGAGTGTCTCCTGGGGAAGGACAGGGGGGACAGAGCAGTGGCAGCAGGGGGATGCCTCAGTGCCCCCCCTCCCAGGGTACACAGCACCCTCTAGAGAAGGAAACAGCTTTTGAAACATCCGCCTTCCCAGTTCTGCTCTGGCTCAGCCCCAGCACCATGCAGGAAGTGGCAGCACCAGCTTCTAAGCCTGGTGACGGTGAAGAGCAGCCCTTGGGGGGATTTTCTCCTGCTTGATAAAAGCACTGTGGCTCACTGGGCTCAGCTGAGCTGAGGCAGAGGAGGGGGTACTCACTAGGCAGCAGAGTCATTCAGCTGGTACTCTCGGGAGCGGTTGAAACAAGCCTGGACCCCATTGTCAGCCCACAGTCTCCGGATGACATTGGCCAGGTCCTCTGGCATGATGCCCTGCTCCTCAGCAGTGGAGGACAGTGCAAACAGCTGCCGAGCATCATCCTGCAGGGGTAAAACAGCTTGAGCATTGGTATGGACTCATGGAAACTCAGTCTGCCCCAAAGGACCTGATGGGAGACCACCAAGGAACAGCAGGGCTTGGGCTGAGCCACCTTTAATCCTAGTCCAGTTTTGGGCACATCTGTTTTAGCTGCCAAGAACCCCCATCCCTGCCAGGCACAATGTGAGCAGGAGGGCACCCACCGCTCTGGAGGAGTCTCCAAAGTCAATCTGCAGGTTCCCCATCGCCTTGATGATAGCCATAATGGACTGGATGGTGTTGCTGTAGACCACAGCTCTGTACTGCCGGCACTCCTCCTCTGAGTAGCCATCCTCATGGATGATCCTGGGCCAGGGAAGAGACACAGGCAAGGTCAGCCCTTTGTGGGGTACCCCAGGATGCTGCTCCCCACCCACGCTCTGTGGTAACACTGATGGGGAGCTTTCCCTGTCAGCCACTGGTTTTGGAGCCTGTGGCCAAGGCCTGAGCAGTGTCAGCCACAGTGGCAGTGCAGGGATCACTCACTTCATCTGTTTGACAATGGTGCTCTTCCCAGATTCACCGGCACCTGTGGAGAAATGAGAAGGGATGAGATCCTGTTCAAAGCCAGGAACCCCTACCCTACTGGGACATCCACCTAAGTGTTTGGGAATGCAGCAGGTGCTTCAGCCATTGGAGAAGCAGCATTAGCCAGAGCAGATGACTGGATGTACACTGGAGAAGTCAGCACCAAGAAAGAGTGAACAAAAGGAGAGCCTGGGGGGCCCTCGCAATAGTTCCCAAGAGAAGAAATGACACCTGCTCTGGGTCAGGAAAATGGCATCAACACAGTAACATTTTCCCCACAGTCCTAGCATGCCACAGCTTACTGGCAATCCTTGCTTCGGCTGAACATGGGGACTCCCCGTGACAAGGGGGCCGAGCTCTGTCTATCACCTGCCATTCCATCTCCAGGCAGAACCTGAGATGCTGCTTCCCACATCCCCTCTGTGCTGGGGAACAATGGAGTGCCAGCCCCACTGCATATCCACAGCTGGAGGCAGCAGCAGCCAGGATGCAGGGATGCTTGTGCCACAAGGTACAGGCACAGAACTCGGAATAAGTTGCCACCTCCACCAGCCAGCTCAAGCAATCCCAGCGGGCTCAGCCGCCCCCGGGTTGGTTCTTAAATAGCACGCACTTCCCAGCCTGACGGGTCCTGTGCCCCAGCCTGCTGCGGAGGCGGCTGCCAGCAGGGAAAGCCGATGGCTTTTGGGGTTGCTTTGTTTTTCAGCATCCAAACCCAGGGTTCCATGAGTTCAGCGAGACAGCCAGGGTGCCTAAGATTCTCCTTCCCCCACCCTGTCCCCCCTAGGGATGTCACCCCATGCAGGAGATGTGCAGCTCGGCCCAGCCCTCCCTCCACAGGCTGGGAGCAGGGAAGCAAAGTCACCCTGGCTGCAAGAAAGGGGAAGCTGAAAGGGGAAGCTGAAAGAAAGGGGCATGTCCCTTGTCCCTTCTCTGTGCAGGGAGTGTCACGAGATGGATGAATGCCTGGCTTGTCTTGCCCCAGGGCCCCCAGCAGAATGAGGCCCCTTTGTCTGGGGACCAGTGTGGTCCCTGCCTCCAGGTGCAAATCCCAGAGGATGTCCCAAGCCAAGTCCATCCCTGTGTCCTCTCACAGCCCTTTTTGCACGTTCCCCCAATGCTACCCTTGACCATGGAGCTGCCCTTACAGGGGGCCCCAAGCAGACCTAGTCCAGCATGGCCACAGAGATTATAGAGGAGGTTAAAAAAAATTAGAAAACAAAAAAAAACAAATTATGCTAAAATTAACTGGGAAAAACAAGGCCCATTGCGCCAGCTGAGACATGGTGGCAGGGAACAAACTCTTTCTATGCATGTCCCCATCCTGAACATGACCCAGGTGACGGGCATGTACCCCCAGGGACATCACTGTGGGCAGTGCTCAGGGCATGGAGTGCCCTGATGCCGGGGCCATACTGAGGCTATAGAGACTCTGTATTTACCGCTCAAGCACCCTGCTCCACGGTTCCCATGCCATATGTGCCAAGGGAGGGGCTGTGCTCACTGAGCAGAGGTCACTCACTGTTCAGCACAGCAGGGGCTCTCTGGCACTGCCAACCCATCCTTCCCCAGCACCCTCAGGATGCTGACGCGGCACCCGGCACAGCCCAGCCAGGGCTTGTGGTCAGTGCTGGCAATTCCTGCCTGGAGCCGGGAGCAGGGGGGAAAGACAGCCCTTCATTTTTTCTATTAAATACCTCTGGTTTTTAACACCATGCCATACCGCTGGGTCCAGTGGCGTTCACCCAATCCTTTCTCCGTGGTGCCTGGACAGGGAAACTGAGGCATGTGGCAAGCAATAACCTGGCTTATCAGCATCTCTGAGGTGAGGTGCCAGACAGCCATCCCCAGCTCCTCCTCTCTCTGACCCTGTCTGACATTTTCTCCCTCCCAGGAGGGAACAACCCCACTGAGGCCTCCTGCCTTCTCCCGGCAGGGTGACAGTCACAGGGTGACCATCACCAAGGCTGGCTATTTCCTTGCAAACTTCCTCCACATCTCCCAACTCCTTCCCTGCTCCCTGAGGAAGGCAGCCATGTTCCAAGTCAGCACCTCTGCTTCCCATCAGGAGCTTGCACAGCACAAGAAATTGTACACGTGCAATGAGCAGGAATTTGGATCTGAATTAACAGCCCTCCTCCCCATGTGAGGGACCCTCCCCAGGCCCCTCAATAAGTGCAGCAGAGGGGAAGGGTTTCCAATCCCCGGAAAACCCCAGCTGCCGCCCATTCAGCCCCAAAACAATTCCTGGGCTGGATGCCAGCCACCAGCTTCCACCCTCCAGTCCAGGCAGGACAAGGCAGTGTCAGAGGAGCTCTGGACTCCTGTGCCGGCATCGGGAGGAGGGGG
>VYXD01012038.1:283932-305301 GCA_013397195.1 Hylia prasina | reverse complement strand
ATTCTGTAGCGTTCTATGTAAGCATAAAAGAAAATAAGATCAGTGTAACATTGAGATGTTTTGTTTCCTTCTCTCATAACACCTCTCATAGCTGATTTTAGAAGAGACAGGCCTTGCTACACCTTGTTAAGAGCAACCCTGTTCTTTCTGATCAGTTCAGCAGTGCCTGAAATCTGATGGAACAGCTGCCTTGAACCAAATTTCTGTAACTGAAAAATGTGGGGTTTTCAGAAAGTTGGTGTTTTTCCAAAAGAAAATAGAAGCTCCGGCTCCTTTGTGTTGTAGATTTCTCACTTCCTGTCTCTTTATAGAGAGGTGGATAAATAGTGATGAATTCAGAAACTTTAATTTCTGTAAGATTATTGAAAACCAAAAAATCTGACTTGCTTAGCTGAGTGAGTTCTTAGGAGCATTTCCAGAACAGACCTACTGGTACTGTCAAATTTTCCATGTTTGTTGACTAGTTCATGGATATATTTTCCTGTGTTTCAGGCTAAGCAAGGATTCATTAATTTAGTGAAGTGTTTAGGCAAAACTCCTTACACCACAAAACAAATTGGAAAAGTAATTTCTGGACCCAGTATTTTCTTCTGTGCAATTTATGTTCAAAATAAATTGGACAGAAGAAAATTCCCTCACTCTCTGAGCCTGTGTTTGGTAACCTGCATTCTTCAGCGTTTAGCTCATCAATTGATTAATAATGTCATTACACCTGGATTTTAGGTGCTGAACAACTCCACTGAGTGCCTTTTCCTAGTCCCTGCAAAGGAGTTTACCCTGCTAAGGTCTGACTTGCCACTTGTGCTACTTTCACTGCTCACCCATCTGCTGCAGTGGCACTGTGCCCGTGCAGGGGATGGGATGCCAGCTTCAGATGGGTTTATGTGCCAAAAAGTAAAAGCTGTAGGATAAAAAATCTGGGATGAAAACATGACATCATCTTTAAAGGGAGATAGTGGTGGTGGTGAGCAATGCTAAGTGAGGGACGTGTGCCTCCGTGCAGGAGATCACATTTCATGGCAAGTTTTGACTCGCAAAATTTGTCTTTGGTTAACACCAGCGCACTCCTTGTTCCCCAATGTGTATTATGTGTTTTCAAATCCCTCAGAAATTCAGAGGGCAGTCAAGCACTTAAGACCTTACATAGGCAAAACTAGCATTATACAGGAGCTTTTTATCTAATTAGACCTGCAGGATTTGTCCAGAATATTCCCTTTGTCCTGGAAGGGACAGGTGGCTGTTCCAGCTGGATCTTACCTCACTTTCCACCACTACCTTTATGCGTCTCCTCCTACAGTTTCCTAATGGGTCATTATTTTGTGCATGAAGTCATCAATGCAGGGATTAATTGCCTGAAGCTCCAAAGAACCAGGAATTAACACAGCCTCCTTAAGCACCGGGATTTCCCCTCCCAATAATTTAATCTTTCTGCTGTAATATGTAGACAAAGGTGCACGACTGCCGTGAGGAGGGAACTGGGAAAGCACAGCAAACTCTAATCACCTGTCCCCTGAGAGAAATCTGCCATCAGAACCTGCTCTAGGCTCCAGCTTTGCTGGCATTCAACTGTGCCCATGCAATAGAACCTGACTTGTGACTCACAACCTGCCACGTGACTCCAGCCAGGATGGAAGATGTTTCTGGGATGAAAAACAATGGAGTGGGCTGAGATTTGAGCCAGAGGCCGTGGGCTTTGTGCAGCTGTTTGTGGAGCTGCAAAGACATGATTTAGAGCAGATATTAGGAAGAAATTCTTCCCTGTGCTGGTGGAGAGGCCCTGGCGCAGGGTGCCCAGAGAAGTTGTGGCTGTCCCTGGATCCCTGGAAGTGTCCAAGGCCAGGTCGGACAGGGCTTGGAACAACCCAGCCCAAGGATGCCTTCCAGCCCAGAACCATTCCATGGTTTTATGGTATCAGAGAAGAAAACATCAGAGCTCTGAGGGTGAATATTGTGCCAGTGACCAGTTCAGGCTGCATAGATTAGGTGCAAAGTTTTACTAGGAGCTTTCTCTCCATGTTTTCCCCTTTTCCAGAGGTCTGAGCTAATCTATTTAGATTGAAGTGGCTTTTGCAAGGTCAAACACCTTTCCACTGAAAATATAATGAATTGTGAGGACAAAGAAAACAAGGACTTACAGCTTAAGAAAATCTCTGCAGGAGATTAAATAAAATATTTTTGAGGTTCTTTGTGTTTCATTATCACAGAATCATAGATTTATAGAGTGAGTAGGATAGGAAGGGACTTTTAAAGATCATCCAGTTCTCTCCATGCCATGAGCAGGGACATTTCCCACCTGCCCAGGTTGCTCCAAGCCCCATCCAACCTGGCCTGGGACACTTCCAGGGATCCAGGGGCAGCCACAGCTTCTCTGGGCACCCCGTGCCAGGGCCTGCCCACCCTCACAGCGACCTGAAAATGATGTTGAGGTATTCCTAACATCTAATCTATGTTTCTTCTCTTTCATTCAAAACCCTTCTCCCTTGTCCTATCACTATCTGCCCATGTAAAAAGTCACTTTTTTTCTTTTTTACAAGCCCTCTTAAGTCCTGGAATGTCACAATAAGGTCTCCCTGGAGCCTTCTCTTCTCAAGGCTGAACAACCCCCGCTCTCCCAGCCTGTCTCCATAGGAAACCTTCTCCAGCCCACGGAGCACTCAGCAGACCTTGCTCTCATGTAAACACTTTTGGTTGATCTTTATTAGTCATTAGTAGACATGGTGGGGCTCCTTATACTACAACACAATTCTGCTAAGTTTTATTATTAAAACAGAGTTTGTTGAGTTTTGTTCACATTAAAAAAAAGAAAAAATCTGAGGCATTTTTGCATTCCCCGCTCTCCAGGAGCAGACAGCAGAGCCGCAATAAAAACTCCCAGTTCAAAAAACAAACAAACCAACAAACCTTGAAAAAGGGCAGGGTTGCGTGCTGTGATGCTCTGCTTTGATTAGAACATCTCAGGAAAATAACATTTTGGGCCACGTCAGAGTCATCGCATCGTCCTGTTTGCCTTGTCCTGCCTGACCCCACGCTTTCCATGGCAGCTGCTGGTGGGTGTGCTCTGGCAGGCAGGATCCCCTGGCACCCCCAGCCCTGCAGGCTCTGCACCCACCCCCTGGCAGATACATTTGGGCTTTCATTCTTTGTGACCAGGCTGAAACGACTTTGAATGTCTCACACAAGATGTCCTGGCTCATCGCTGGCTATTCCCAGGCACTGTGCACTCAGCAGGTGCCATCAGGGGCAGCTCAAAAAATATTTGCTGCCCAAAAGACTTTTCACAGAGTTTGTCATCTGTCAGAGCTGACTGAGCTTTCTCTGGAAAAAGTGGATTTCCCCCACACATCAGTGCTTAGGCACCCATGTCCCTGCAGAACTGGGAAAGGGCTCCCTTCAGCACCCAGAAATCCAGGATTTGGGAAGTGACACTGCCTACCCTGATTTGGGGAAGACAATTTCAGTTTTAAGTTCATTTGGAAAAAATTAAACCCATACCAAAGGAGAGTGTTTTGTCACATTGAAAACATGGATGAATCTCATTTTTCACTGGTTACTCTCTGCCACCATAAAACAGGCTAAGACACCCAAGCATCAGCTAAAAACAAGTGTGATTTAGAACACTGTTCAAGGTTATGAATTTTAAGAACTGAAAAGGAATAATGACAGCAAACACTTATAAAACATGTTTATTCAGCATCAAGTCCTCCCAGCTGTGCTTTTCACCAGCTCTGAAAGAAGCATTCCCTCTCCTTCCCAAAATTCAAGAGACAGTAAAATTCACTTTCTCAGGTTTAAAGGAAGTAGCATGGGAACACCCAGTTATGCTCAGACAACAGTGCACTTAGCCCAGTGGGTGGCTCAGGAAGCTCTCAGTCACTACAGGGGTGTTTTATTGCCATGTGGGGGCTGTCACTGGCAGGGGCAGGGGGCTGATGTTCATGCCCTTCACCCACCTTGCCACAGTGCCCAGTACTGTCCCCACCAGCCCTGGAATATGCGAGCTTATAACCTAAATTCAATTTTTTAATTCTCGCTAGGTTCATAGGAACATATTGCCCATGACATAGATTTATAAGTTCAACTAGTTCCCAACAACATATGCTGTTAAAAAAAAAAAATAGGTATATAGAAATTTACCCAGATATACAATCTGTCTGTGGCCACTTAGATGTAACACTCCTAAATAGCAGTTGGCAAGTGGCATTAAGAAATTATAAATTAATTTTGTGTTCGTCTTAAAAACATATTCAGGAATTATTTAAATTAAAAATGCGAATCTCAATCAACATGGTGGAATTGGAATAATGCGGTAACAACTGTAACTAAATATAACCATCTATTGAAGGAGTAAATATATTTTGTTATACATAACAATACATATTCATATGATTTAAATACTCAGTGCTATTTTCTGCCTCAGTTGTTGAGAGATTGTTTGCCTGTACCCGCATCTTTGGAATAATAAAGGGATTATAGGCTTTGATGTTTCATATTTTCATCTGTAGACTGGGAAGTGGTAGGAAAAGGCAGTGATCCAAGCAGTTCCCATCACTTCATGTCAGAAAGAGAGGGAACAGGAATCAAGGGACCACACTCCAAGGTAGCTATAGCTGGGCATAACCCACAGATGCCTGCTCAGAGCTCTCTCTTCATACACGTAAATGTATCTTTTACAGGACTAAAGGTCTTTGGCCTATGAGCTCCTCAGAGGTTTCTGATTAAATAAAATACCTCTGCTACTACCTAAATAACTACACCTAAATAAATGCACCAGCTACTGCTAGCGAGTGGAAAATCTATTCCTGTCTGGATCACCAAAGGTACCGTTAGGGTTTTATCAGGTCATTTTCCCAAACTTAAGCAGATGCTGATGGAAATGCACAGGCTCAAAAACGATATAAATTAATGTCAGGCCAGATGTGGTATCATTTCCGTGGTTCAAGTGAATAACAGTGCACGTTAATTCTATACAGACCATCTGTTTAAGGATTTAAATTTTTTTCTTCATTAAGTAGACTGGAGAGGAAAGAAAGTTAATGTATTTTGTGAATTTTCTTTCCTCCCCTTAGCTTCCATAATCCTAAATGCTGGGGAATTTACATATCCGGACGGGGGCTGTGACTGGTGTTTGCAAGTCTGATGCAAAATTTTCACGTTTCCTTCTCACATCAGTCATTTGAGACTGTCCTCTCCTTCCCTTATTTGCCAATAGTTTGTATCTTACCTTGAGAGAGCGTTATGGAAAGCAAAGGTCGTATCAGCAGTTAGTGTAAGTGCTAATAAATCTTTCAGCATTCATTGAGATTCACTGTTTTACACTACCTGACAATTTCCCCCATCCCTGCAGTCAGAACTACACGCAGCTCCAGGGGAATATTAACAAGGGGCAGAAAAACTGGAAAAGTCAAGGTGTAACCATCACACTTGCAGGACTGTAATCAGTGGAGAGAGGTTGGGGTCAAGCTGATCTTCCCACACCAGTTAAGACTGTCTGTTTTAGAGACAAAACTACCTCTTTTACCTCCAGCTCACAAAGCCTTCAACAACATCAGGGGCTGCTTCCTGACCCAGCGAGCCGAATGGATTGATGGTCTGGAAATGAACACCTTGAGCAAAGATGACTGACAACAGCAGCAGAAATAAATCGACCTGGAGCATTTCAGATGACCACTCAGACAGTTGCCTAATGAGGTTCTTGTTTCACAGGAAGCTTTGGCATCGTGCTGCAAATTGGTTTGTTCTGAGCAGTCACCATGTTTCCAGGGGCAAGGAGGACTTCCTTGCAAAACCCAAGCACCCAAATCAGCCTCACTTCACCCAAAAGCCTGGAACAAGAGCCTAGCATCTCATTGTGGTGAGCTAATTACCCTCATCACTGACCCTATGGCTTTGTTAAATGGCCTTTTCTGTAGGAACACCATTAAAGCAAAATGTCTTTAAGGGATTCAGTTTTGTCCTCTTATGCTCATCCCACAGTGGTACCCTGGGCTTCCCAACACCCTCCAGCTCCCAAGCTCACATCTGGGATTTTTTGTAAGCCATTAAAGTGTAGTTCCAGCAAGCTGGACCCTCATTGCATGACATGGTGGGCAGGCCAAAGAGAAAAGTATAAGTACAAAACAAAAGGAGGGAAAGTAACGCGGAGTGCTCGATCCACTGGGTCACACGGGGTCCTTCCATCAGGCAGCTTGGAGCTGCTCATCATGGACTTTGGGCTTGTGTCACAAGGAGATAAAATTTCCATAAGAAATAAAAGCAGTGAGAAATGTCACTTTCCACATTATCTTGTGGCAGCAGGAAATATAGAACTTTTTTTCCCTTAGTTCTCATTTCTGAATGCCCTTGAGGAGTGTATTTCTGTGTTTGTGAATAAAGACTAGGGAATGTTTCACAAACAACCATGTGCAAGAGTTCCCTTTATGCTCAGAAAGGGATCTTTATGGAAACCAAATGGTCACAGAGGCACACAAATCTTATCACAGCATCGTTCATTTGCCAAGTTTTCCTTTCTGTCCATGAATACAGATGATTGGGGATTCATTAAATAAAAGTACCGTGCACACTCCATTTGGTCTTCTGCTTTTAACAAGCTGCATAAGTGACACGCTTTCACAATAAAAAAACCTTGTAATTAAAGGGAAAGAACAAATACATTATTAAAATAATTTAAAAATGTAATTACATGTTAATCAGATGTGGACAAGTATCCGTGGGAATCCCCATTCAATCCAGCCCAAAAATGAGAACTAACAGATCCAGGAAAGTATGGGTTTATTAGCTACCTCATGAAAGCTTTTTTAGAAATTACTAATTCCCTGTAATTATTGTAATTGGACCAATTTTTCAAAGCACTCAGCACCCACCCAGTGATAATGGAAGGCAGCAGGTGTGCCTCAAATCACACCTAAAAATTGAGACTAGGGACCTAAATCAAACCCTGAGTTAATAAATTCCCTTTGACTTCATGAGGCAGTGACAGAGCCCAGAAGTCAACACTGAGTGAAAATTTGGGCAAGACTGTGGCACCTCCTGCATTTTAGAGTCTTTCTGAGGTGAGAAAACGGTACCCTACCTCAGCTTCCCTGCAGCAAATCCTGAGGCTTTAGGGAGGATATTGAATGTCTAAGCTAGAATTTCCAAACATCTTCAAAGGAAATATCATGAAGTTTTAGTTTTGCTTAGGTCCAGCCCTCCTGAAAGCTGTCAGCTCTGTGGCTCTTTGGTGATCAGTGTGACACTGCTGCCTTGAAAATAAAGTTCAGCTGTGGTCATGTTAGACTGTTTTCTTAGAGCTGTTAGATTTGCTTTCACCTTGACAATGAATTTCATCACGGCTGAGGAGATACTGCTATTTTCATTAGTTAATGGTCAGCAGATAGGTAGCAATACTGAAAAATAATTTTTACCATTGGATAATCCCTGAAGTAGGATACATGCTGAAGCCACAGCTTTAATTCTTATGCTTTATATTTTAAGAAACATTTTTCTTCTCTTCAGCATTTGGTTTTCCTACTGAAATGTGCCATGTGTTCTATATTCGAGAAATCAGTCATTTATAAAACATGTATATTTGCATGCAAAAATATTCAAAGTAATTAAAAGAAATTCAGGGATTTTTGTTACAAATTGCTGGCCAGCACGCATAAATTGTTCTTCAAATTCTAAATGATAATGCTGCAGAGGTACTAGTTCCCAAAATGATGATAGAAATTAGCTCTTTATTTTTTAAAATAACTACAGCAAGACAGAAATTCCTCTTGTTTCTAGAATGATCTTCGAAAGGAAGCCTCTGTGAGCCATTTGGGTTGTTACAGATCTCAGCTGTCAGCCAAGAGAGACTAGGAGGGCTCTCATTTCCTTTACAAATGGTTAGAATTCAGTTATGAAATGTATTAAAGAGAACCATTCCTCAGGTGAACAAAGGATTTCAACAAGCCTGTCCTGTTGGAAGGACACTCAATAACCAGAATTATCTTTAATATTATCACCCACGATGGGATAGAGCTGCATTTCTAAAATGTCAGTTCATTGTGTAATGCCTAGATGGGTAATCACAGGTACTAATTATCTTTCATTCAGAACAATTTATGCTTTCCTTTGAACATTAGGACTCTTCACTGGATTTCTTCAATCCATCTGGTGACTGGATCCCAATTATCCATGGAGCTACCCTTTCCAGATTAGTCTGTGGGGACTGAAAGATGCAGATTCCATTAAGTTAATGGGAATGACATGGCAAAGCCTCATCATCCCATTTTGAAAATGCAGTCCCACTGGTTAAGTGAAGACTAATTCTAAAAAGGGCAGAGTGACAATATAGGGATTTTCCAACAGACAAAGTAGTTTAAAAGTCTCATAAATTAAAAGATTTGTCAGAAATGCTTGCTGCTGGTTTTCTGGCTCCATTTCTGCAGGACTGCAATGGACCCAGATACTTCTGTAAGCTGGTGGTTACAGGGTAAGTGGTTACAAGGACCACTTACAGAAAAAAAATGTCACTCCCCTTACTGACCTCAGCGCAGAGAAAGACCCCCAAAAGACTAGGGGCAGCAGGAGCTCAGGTAAAGGAAGAGAACACCATCCTAATCCCCTCAACCTGCCCCCTTTTTAGTGCACTCAGAGGAATCTCACCCAATGCCTCTTGCTCTCACACCTTTGGGACTGAGAAGAAACCGTCCCCCACAAAAACATCTCATCTTGACTCAAATTCTGGGGATTTCTCAGAAACCTCCAGCAATCTGTCGTGGTATCTAACTACAGAGAGTCTTAGCAGCTGGATTTCTTCCCTTTTTGTGCACAAAGTTCTATACACAGCACCAATAAGGAGAGGAAGGAGTCACAACACCTGTAGACAAAACCCACAGAGAGCGTCGTCCATCCCAGCGGCTTTGAGGAGGAATAGTTGTGACCACCACTTTTGGTCTACTCACACCAAGCTCATCCCCAATATTCCCAAGAATTCACCCTACCTCCCAGGGTAGCTGAGAGCAGGAAATGTGTCCCATATTTCTTGATCAGGTTTTCTGTGATCTGTTGGAGGGTCGGGCGCCGTCCCAGCAGCCTGATGTTACGGAAGAACTCGGGGGCGAGTGGCAGTGGGGAGCCAAGGAAATTTCTTCTTTCCACAGCAAGATTGTTTACTTTCCAGCGGCCAAACTCTCTGCAAAACAAAGCAGTTCCCATTCAGAAATGTGTCATTCAGACAAATGTCCTTCATTTGCAAACGACTCTGCTCTGCTGAGTAGCTGGGGGCGACTCGCTGGGAATTACAACAGGCCTTGACAGTGATACTCTGTCATGTGTTATAGACAGGACACAAACGAGGATTATTTATTAGAAGTGGAGGCAGTAGTCCATAATAAAATAATTGTTGGGAAAGAAATAAATAAAAACTAAGCCACTTAGGTTGCTGCTGCTCCCGTTGGTTTTGTGTGGCCTCTGGTGTGAATACAGCTCTAAGACAACCCGATTTGGTAGAAACCGAAATGAAAGCAATGATTTTCCCCAAATGTGGGCCAGATGCAAAAAGTATTTTTGGTAGAACAAGGTAAATTTTAAAATCATAACAAGAAAGAGTCCATGTCCTTTGCTTTTTGATGTTAAGTCACTTAGGTACAGAACTGGATAACTTGAAGAAACACGTTTGACCTTACTGTGATAATTCCAGTTTTCGATACTTTTGAGCTCCATTTTGAGCAAGTACACAGACAGAAAGACTGATTCCTAAAAAGTGATGATATTTCAACTGTAAGAGGGATATAAGTGAATTCAAACACTTGCCCCCTTCCTCTCTCCAAAATAAATCAATGAGAGCAGGGAAAACAAACAAGCTCATTGCACAGCGAAAAAACACATCTTTTGTTAATTTACTTGCCAATTAAGATACCAGATAGAGCTATTAGTGAGAAGGACTCCTTGTCCTCAAATCTAGACAAGGCATGCAGCCTTGGCAGTGACTTGGCTTTTCCCAGATACAGCAGTAGCTGTTTTGGTTACAAACTCTGGAAATTGAGTGCAAACGACCTGAGGACTCTGCTTTAGCCACCACTTTGCTCAGTCTTCTGTACAGCCACATAATTAGGATTCCTCTTAGACAAGACTGTAGAAAAGCAAAGAGCTTAACGAGCTTGCAAGACCCTACTGAAAGTCTCAGGTAAATAGAGACGCTCATGTACAAAATTAACACAGAAAAAGAAATCGAAGATGCAGCAAAACAGGAATATTTGAGGGATGCCATTAACAAAGGGTTGTTTTGTTTCTGAATAGCTGAATGACCAGGGCTGTGTAACACATAGTCAACACTAGGGGTTTTAGTACTTTTAAGTCCACAGTTACTAGTAGAACCCAGATATAAATACATTTTTGTGTAGCCCTTCTGCTTTCCAGCAGCCTCCTCTTTCTCTCCCAGATCCTGCCCTTCCTCTCAGACACATTCTTTCTGGCAGATGCCATTTTTTAATCAAAAACAAATGGGAAGAATGAAGGTAGGGAGAGATTTCTGTAACTTAACAGAAGTTTAATGCGATTTACCAGTCAAGGGCATGAGGTTAAACATATCCCCATAGTTCTGAAAGACTCTGCACATCACCAGTGTACCTAAATTAGTGTTTGGGAATTACTTTTTGATAGGGGATTTTCCAACTTATTTGTCAGATTTTGAAGTTTTCTCTCACAACTTTCCTTTCAGGAAACAATAAAAACTATTACTTATACTGCATATGAGTAGAGAGAAATGAAAAAATTACACAAAAATGGTTTTTGCCTGTAAAGTGAAAAAAATCCTCATTGTGTATATTGATCACATTAATTCAGACACCAAAAACAGTGAATTACCCTGCACTGTAAATGTGACTTTCAAGTGAAAAGCAAACCACCAAAAAATAAATCAATTGCAAAAAACTCTTCCATTTTTTTTGTTGTTGTTGTTACATTCTCTGTTTTCTGGTCATATTTTTCACTTGAATACATCAGAAAATATTGGTTAACTCTAGTTCCTGAACAGACCAGCAAGACAGACTTGCTTTGACACCAAGAATATATTACAAGTTTTATGTTGTAAAATATTTATTTTATGCCTTGAGGGAACCTCTTGTTCTAAGCTCGTTATCTGAGCTGAGGTTCAAACACAATTTTAACAGAAAATATACAATTCTTATAAAAGAGTATGCTGCCACCCTTAATCTGATTTTCACAGTCAATGTTTAAGGACAGAGAAGACCACCCTAATCCCCTCAACCTGTCCCCTTTTTAGTGCACTCAGAGGAATCTCACCCAATGCCTCTTGCTCTCACACCTTTGGGACTGAGAAGAAACCGTCCCCCACAAAAACATCTTGTCTCAAATTCTGAGGATTTCTCAGAAACCTTCAGCAGTCTGTTGTGGTATTTAACTACAGAGAAGGCATTCTATTTGCAGTTTGAACATTGCCAATTGCAGTTTCCAATTTTTAGAGCTCTTAATGCACGCTGGGCAACTGAAAAATTTTCTAAATATTAGATACACTCTGTGCAAGTAATTACAGCCCTTGTTTGAATCCCCTCTTAACCCTGGGCTGAGCCCATTGCCTTCTCTTGGTGTCTCTCTCTCAACAGTGTGCTCAGATATTATGTTTTACAACCCATCTCCACAAGCAGCAAATCCTTTCTTGGAAGAGTTAAACTGGAAACATTGGCCACATCCATAACAAATTCAGAAGAATTTCCAAGTTGAGGTTGCCCTGACCTACTGCAAATCCTTTATTTACTGAATCCAGGCACTGGGTTATTCTGGCACTAAGATAAATTGGCTTAAACAAATTTTAATTCCTTCCACAGTTTTTGCTACAGAAGGATTTTTTTTTTCCTGTATGTTTAGAGAGGAAGTAGGCAAATGCTTTTGTAAAAATTTCATCATTCTTTTTTGGTTCAGAACATATCAATGGAAACATTTATTAGTGCAGCAATCCTTTGAAATTCACTGCTGAGGAGTCTGGGGGAGTAAAATATGGAAGATGGAACCCTTTTAAAAAGATGACTGTTTTATAATTGTCCACAGACAGAGCTGAAGCTTTTAGAGATTTTAGAAAACAGCTTTTCCACTTTGTTGAGGTCTTTCGTTAAAGAAGTATTTTGGAATATGGAGAGATGAAGACCTAAACCCTCTGGGAGACACAAGAAGACGGTTCATCTCTGAAGATAAAATGAGGATGCAGGACACTAAAACTGTCAGCTCCTGTCTGCAAGAGCAGGGATACCTGGATTTGGACAAGCAAGAAGTGATGAGCAAATTCCAGAGCTGAGGAAATATTTCAGACTTCAGAAGGAACTGGTTTTATGAGAGTAAAGTGTAGGAGAAAGGTAAGAGCTGGCATGAAGTTCAGGATGAGAGGTTATGGTGCATTATTTCTAGCATGTTGAGTGAGGAAGTTTTCGCAAATGCTTTCTAGGTCATTAGTAGCTCCTAAAATTAGAGCTGATTTCCCTTTTTAGCAATGTCATCCTAAGTAAAATCATATCCTTATCTTACTTTTTATTTGACACTTAAATATGTCTATTTATATACCTATCCATAAAATTTCTGGTTTTAATCTTAATTTCACTTTGCTTGCAAAGTGAATTTAAGATTAAAAACAAACAAGCTTTCAAGTTTTTTCCCCTCTCCTGTCACCCCTTTCTTTATCTGTTTGTCTTGTAGTCTGTCAAACACAAACTCTCCAGGCCCAAACATTTTGTTTTGTGCCCAATGTGCATTATTCCCCTTTGGAAATCAAGCTCCTGCCCATTGCCAAAGGCAGACCAGCAGGTCTGGTGGAGTTAATAATCTTACTCTGAGCAGAGAAAATGCTGCTTTCCAGAGTCACTGAGTTCCATTACTCAGGAGAACACCTCCCATGGAATAGCATGGCATCCATGCTGGCTGCTGCTTAAGAAAAGTGATTTTCCCCCGAGAACAAACACTGGAGCCACAAGAATCTTGTTCTTTCCTACTTTTCCTCTTCTTCTGTCCTGAAGATCCATGACAAGCAGCTTCCATGGTGCTCTCAAGGAGTGAGTGGCAGGTGGTGGCCCCTGTGCTGCCCATCTATTTCCAGCCTGAACAATATGTGATTCACTGCATGGAGCTCTTTAGAGCTCCAGGCAAAGCCAGTTGTGGAGAAGGATGATGGCTCAGAGTTCCCAGGCTTGCACAAGAGAGAGGAAATCAGTCAGGCTGGCTCCTGGGATGAAGCCTGTAATGGAATCATGTTATTATCATAAGAAGTGCCCGAGGCCATGGGCAGCGTTCTCTCCATCTCCCCAGATATCAGAGCCATGGATTTGCATGTGCTGCCACAAATCTGACCCCTGGCTGGTTGGCTGCTGTGGCCGTGGGAGCCCTGGAGCTCAGCAGTGCTGATTCTGCCCGGGTGGACCACAGCCATCAGCTCTGCTGGGGATGCTAAGCTCAAGGGTGAGCAGCCAGAGAGTCAGTGGGGGATGAAAACCACAGTTTAAAATGCAGTTGTCATCTCAGCACTATTTCTTTTATTAATGACATTGAGAGAGATGTTTAATCTCAGGAAACCTTAGTGTTCTGTTAGTAAAGTAGCATACAAGTTTTGGACAAATTTTTAGCTTCAAAGGAGCTTAAATTGCAAGTGGATCTGAAAGGAATCCTAGGGCAGAGGCCAACAAGGGCTGTCAATGTCTCTTTTGAGATTCAATCCATTGCTTTTTTTCCCAAATATCTGCATTGATTATACACTTGCTTCTGTATACATATCAATACATTTTAAATCTTCTGGTATGGGGAGCTATAGGGAAAGCTCTCTAGAAAATATCTAGATAAAGGAAATTTTAAAAACACCATTGTACTCTAAAATGGTAGTGTGAGGAGATTTGAAATGGGAATATAATCTCTTCCACTGCAGTGACTGAATCAGCCTACAAAGAGATTTGCTGTGAGTTTGAGGGATCCTTCCTAACTACCTAAGGTCAACCACTCACAAACAGAGCCCAGGCAAAATTAACAATATTAGGCCTCATTTCAAGTAATTTATTGTATTTTATAAACCAATATTATTACTGGTCAGCATAAAAGTTATTGAATAATATTGTGGAACAATGTGGAGAACACTCTAGGAAAATGAACTTCATATAATTTGCAATACAAAAGAACTCTTCTGTGTTCCTTTCTCTTAATGTCTTCTCAGTGAGACACCTTCAGTCTTGGATGGTGAGAACATGACTGCTTTGAATGGGCTGGAATGAAAGTGGGAGCCTGAATCCAATGTTTTCTCGTGCAGCTGCAAGTTCTGCTGCTGGCAGAACAACTCATTGAGAGAATATTTGGTGTTTTTCTTCTCCTGCCTCCTTTAAAAGCCTGAGAACTTCTCATGCCTGAGGCCATGGCTTGAATAAGGCCAAGATGAGATGAAAGTAGTTTCATTTTATACTAAGCTTCTACCCGCTAGCAGATCCAAAACAGGAAGCACAGAAAATATTTGCTAGGGAAAACAAATTGACTTTTAAAGAGAGGATTCACCCAGATGTGGACAGATCTAGAATCAGGTAATATCCAAGACTGTGTTACTCACAGTCTGCCAAGTGAAGAAATTCTCCTTTACCAACACTGGTCATAGAACTTTCAATACTTATTACAATCAGTTAAACAATGGACAATCTGCCAAAACCTTTACTAAAGGCTTGTTATGGTTGACTTTTCTATCCAGGGTGAAAAAGAAGGGAATTAGTTACATTGTGGCTGAGCAGCCTCCTGAAAGTCTCTACCTTATAGAAACATGACAATAGAGAAAAACATTGCAATGTGAGCAAAGCAAACAGAAAAACTTCCCTTGAGGAAAAGAAGAAAGATCTGATAGGACTCATCTCATCTATGTCCCTTAACATCTTCAATTATCTACATGTGCTGATCAGAAAGAAAAACATTCAAGATATAACGAGCTCCTTTTAAACACATTTGCCCTCAATTAAATGGAAAGTATTTCTTCATAAACTTTATGCTTCTAATTGTCTGACATTTTGCCAAGGTCAAAACAGAAAGCTTTACTGAACATATGCATTTTTCTCCATTTTATTTCTTTTTACCTTACAGTGAATAAGCACTGCCAGTAGGATTTCCTTTTATCCTAATATCTTTTTATCCCAGTGTTTTGTTGGGTTTTTTTTCCTTTCCGTGCCTTTTTCACCTTATCAGCTTCCTACCATTTGAAATTCTACTTCCAGAACCAGAATTCATCAGTATCAGCTTCCCTGTCTCCTTGCATTGTGCATATGAAATAGGTGGAAATGTATTAATGAATTTTAATAAAAAGTACATACATTATACCTAGAATATTCTCAGATATATTTCTTTTTTATGACTGCTGATAGCTGCATTACTGCATCAGCTCCTGTGACACCAATGATTTCAAACCTCTCACCTGCCATGAGCATCAAAGGGACACAAGAGGAAGGAATGGGGCTTTCCTTTTGTGCATGTCTGATTGATATTTAGCCTCTATAACATATGCACTGAAAAATTCCCTCCTCTGATGAAATCCAAGAGGGAATTAATTCTGCATCTTCTCCTGTGGCATTCCTGTTTGCCTTTTACCCACATTGCATGACTAACTCCCCAACACCTTTGTGTACATTCGTGCAGGAGCTCACCATCCACACATTGAGCTGGACCTATACTCATACAAAGGTGTTTGCACAAAATCAGTAGCTCCTAATGGCTAAATCCTATTTACCTCCTGCCTCAGTCACCAAGCAGCACAGAGTAGGGCAGAAATGCACCTACCAGGAGCACCTTGCAAATGACACAAGGGATAAACAGCAAGTACAGTACCTCAGCACTGAAATGTGTTTGTATGAACCACCTGAGAGTGAGGAACTGCTGAATTGTCCTGCAAGACCTCACCGGTTTGCACAGGCTTGTAAAACAAGGATTAAATTCCATGCAAATGATTTGTAATCTCTGCATGTGACAGTAGTGTCAGGGAGCAGAGAGGAAAGGGAGAATTCCCAGTAAAACCTACCCTTGTCTCTACTGCATCTGAAATGGAAAAGGAGTGGGATGCTTGGGAGGCGTTTTGTACAGGGCTGGGTAAGCAGGAAATAGATTTGGCACCTCTTTTGTATTTCTGGGGCTCGTTTTTAGATGTGCTCTGGCCTGTAGGTCCTTGTCAGGGCATGCAAATATCTTAGAGGTGAATGCCAAGAGGATGGGGCCAGACCCTCCAGTGGTGCCCAGAGACAGGACAAGGGGACACGGGCACAAATTGAAACACAGAGATTTCCACCCAAATGTGAGGAAAAACTCCCTTTCTTTGAGGGTGGCGGGGCACTGGACAGGCTGCCCAGAGGGGCTGTGGATTCTCCTTCCATGGAGACATTCCAAACCTGCCTGGGTGTGATCCTGTGCAGCTGCTCTGGTGACCCTGCTTCAGCAGGGCTTGGACTGGGTCATCTCCAACCCCAGCCAGTCTGGGATCCTGTGAAAATGGTAATAACAACTTGGGTTTACAGCCTGCAAATAAGATATTTTGACTCCATATTTGGAGTCAAAAGTAGTTGTCCATCCAAATAATTACAATAATCCATTCTCACTGGTTTATATGTTTATTCTTCCCTGCAAAAAGTAGTAATTTCATGATTTGTCATTTGCCCTAGAGGGATTGGAAAACTGTTCCTTCTCCCCATGACAGTATCAAGAGAGTTTCCAACACCTCGTACATGCAAACTCAAAGCATCCTTTTTTCCCAGTTCACATCTGCTAATAGGAATCATTTATTATCTAAAACAGGTAACAGGTTTGATAAAATGGTGCATTGGTTTAGACTGGCAGAAGACAAATGAAATCCAAAAAATTCCTCTCACTGGAAGATTCTTGCTCTTTTTTTCATTTTATTTGTGACTGTTGTGAAACAACATGTTGCCTGAAATCCAGTGTGAGGAAAAGGTATGGATTTATACTTTGTAAATGGGATAAAAAACTGTTTCACTTTCAGAGAAGTGGGTATCTTACCTATAGCTAAAACAGTAGTTAACCTTTAAAATGGAGAAGACTGCCCTGGAAAAGAGCTTTTTGACACAATAAGGAGAAGAGTTATGAGAAAGAGAAGCAAAAAGGTCTGTTTAAAGGTTTTTTCCCTAACCTTAAGAGCCAATTGATATTATGGTCCTGTCCCTGTAGTTAATTGTGCAGGAAAAAAAACCCTAATTATTCTGGATCCAAAGAAAATGAAACTCAAAAGTCTCTGGAACTCTCACTGGGGCTGGACTTTAGGGATTTGGCTACACCTCATGCTGCTTCAAAATCAGCAGGAAAATCATGTTCTTCCATCTCCCTTTGTCCTGACTAAAAGGAGAAAGAATTGAACCATGTTTCTTGTAGAGATAAGGAAGAAATTTTAATCTGTGGAAGTGTTTTAGTGCATAAATCAACACATGAAAATACAGTTTATGAAGAATGAATCAGCATAAAGATCTGTTGGAGAAAATAAAACAGAGCAGAGGATTCATAGATTCAGTGTTGATGGATGCTCCCAGATGAATCACAGGGGAAACACAAACTGCTAAAATTCTTCATCATTATGTGATAGAACTCATAGTCTCAAAGTCTTTGAAATGCCTTCTATTACCATTTTTACTACTTCTGTTTCAGAACTACAAATTGATCTGTAGTACTGGGCAATGGAGAGGCATACAGACAAACCCACACCGTGATAAATGATTCCAGATTTAAAAGGAGTGTTCTTACCCACCTTAGCTCTCATTTGAAAAATGAGGCACAGTCAGGCTAAGAACTCTGGCAGTGCTGTGAGCAGCCATGACCTCCTTCTACCCCATACCCAGAGCCAAAAAAAAAATCTTTATGACCTGGATAGTGTGGCAGGGAATATGAGTTCTTAAAGCCTTTGGAAGGTGTTTGTTTCCATGTTTCTGGGATGTTACTGGTGCTCAGGATTGGCTTGTGCTTGGTGCCACAGAGACCAAATTGCCTCCCATTCAAAACAAAAGCTGATGTTACTCCTGACTGCATAAAAGAGGGAAAAGGTACCTAAATTGTTGGCTTCAAACAAAAATATAGTCTCAAATATATTCTCAAAGAAATACTGATCCAAAACCTTATTTATGAAGCTGTATATAAAAATCCAGAATTGTTCCTTTTCCAGGAAGAATGTTGTATAAACTTAACCTTCTACAGGGTAGATTATTTGGCTCATTTTCTATTCAATTTATAAGTTTATCCTTCCAAAGTGGAGGCTTTTTGTCTCCAGTTTGATGCCAGCAGTGCTATTTACAGCACTGATGGATGACAGTTACTTAACCTGCACTTGAATTTATAAAGGCAGTTGTTTCTACCAACCCTCTGGGATGAGTCTGGCTTCACACAAGTGTAAATCTCACAAACGCATGCATAAATGCTGTCTTGATATTGTGAAATATAATAACTGCACGATTGTTGTCTGTAGCAATTCAAATTGTTGAAAGGAGTAGAAGGTAAACCAAAATATTTCCTGAAAATGCTTTGGTGTTTTATTTGTTTGTTTATGGCTTAGCTCTAGGGGGAATGTGCAGCTGATCCTCTTTGCATCTAAATGTTCTCCTCCTATGCAAGTGTTGTTTCAGTGTTAGCAGCAAATGCTCAGATCTCTACATGCACACAAAAAAATTAAGTCAAGTATTCCTATTCAGTGTATGAAAATGTTTCTACCGCAGCAAAGGATGCTTCACTTTTAGGAAAATTGTTTGTATTAATTCCAAACTAAATTTGAGGTGTTAGTTTATTAAACATGGTCCTGGTGTTCTTTTTTCCAGCGGACTAAATTGCAACTATCTCTAAAGAAGCAGTGGAATTGCACTGGTGAGCTAAACAGAGAATCAGGGCAAGAAAATTTTCAGTATAATTCCAGGTTATAAACACAGAGCTTCCTAATGCTCTTAACTAAATCAAAGCACTGGTTGGGAGTTCAGTTATTAATTGCTGCCACAGAAACAGTGAAGTGTTAAATGTGTTCTGTGAAAGAATAAAACCTATATTTATCTTACTTTATAGAATCATAGAATGGTTTGGGTTGGAGGAGACCTTAAAGTCCATCGAGTCCCACACCTTGCTGTGGGCAGGGACACCTTCCACTACCCCAGGTTGCTCCAAGCCCCATCTAACCTGGCCTTGGACACTCCCAGGGATCCAGGGGCAGCCACAGCTTCTCTGGGAGCCCTGTGCCAGGGTCTGCCCACCCTCACAGGAAAGGATTTATTCATAATATCCAATCTAAATTTACTCTCAGGCAGTGGGAGGCCATTTTTCGTTTTCCTGTCACTCCAGTTCCTGATGAATTGTCCCTCTCCAGTTCCCTGCAGCCCCTGCAGACCCTGGAAGTTGCTGTGAGGTCTTCACACAACCGTCCCTTCTCCAGGCGGAGCATCACAACTNAGGCTGAGCATTCCCAGCTCTCCAAGCCTGGATCCAGAGGGGAGGTTGCTCCCTCAGCAACTTCATGGCCTCCTCTGGACTTGCTCCAACATTTCCATGTCCTTCTTATCTTGAGGACTTCAGAGCGCCAGGAGAGGGCTCACAACTGTGGAGTAGAGGAGGAGAATGCCCTTCCTCGACTTGGTGGTCACAGTGCTTTGGGTGAGCCCTGGACTCTGTTGGTTTCTGGGCTGGGAGCACTCAGGGCCACCTCACAGGGGGTTTTTCCTCCCCAAGTCCTTCTCCCAGGGCTGCTCTCAATCCTTCTCTGCCCAGTCTGTTGGATTATTTGGGATTGCCCTGACCCAGGTGCAGGACCTTGCACTTCACTCGGTGGAATCCACGAGGTTCACACAGCCCCAGCTCTCCAACCTGCCCAGGCCCTCTGGTCCATCTTTCAGTCCGTCCTGAATGGGAGGGATGTGGAAATTACACAAGGTGGGGTAACAAACTGGGAAATAAATCCTTCAGATCTCTGGGAATCGTGCAAAACTGGGCAGGTCAGCTGGTAGTGTACCTTGTAATTCATCTATTGGAGAGTTACACATTTTGTGTGCAACCAAACCTATTCTGAAGCTCAATCTACATTAGAAAAATCTGAGATACTTAACCCCTCTACAGAGTCCAAATATGAGCTTTTTAAAGAAGCTGTAAATAGAATGAAGCTCTACATATTTACTATTGTAAAATATAGGTCTTGAAAATGCATTGCTATAAAATCTCTGTGCCTTGATTCATTTCATTATCACTCCTATATAGAAGAGGTCTTAGAGAGAAATATAAAGGTGATCTTGGAAAATTTCAAATGGGATAGAAACACCAGAGGGAGATGAAATAGTATTAATAATGCCATGTAATTATCATCTACATTGTAGGTTTTAGTTATAATACCACAAGTCCTTACAGAATGGGAGGGACTGAGACTTCTTTGTGCACCCAGCAGAGGTTGGGACAAGAAATGCAGACCAGGGACATATTTTACAGCCAAGAGGAGGAAAACATGATATATCCTCCCAAGCATTTAGCTATGGGCAGGGTTATTCTGCCTTTCTCTTCCATGTTTTTTCATGGAACATGAGTGTTAACATATTTGTCATAAAGAGTAACAGAAGCAGACTGGTTGAAATAAAGAAGAGGCACAATAATGTAACTATAGTATAAAGATTATTACTTACCTTCTAGGTTTAATTCAGTTTGAGGTTGATTAGCCAATAATTTCAGATTGTTAGCCACAGTATAACAACCATGCACTGGACCACATTGTCCTGGCTGCTGCTCTGCCTCAGGCTTTGGATAATGAGGGCCTACATGAACATTGCAGGTTTTTCTAGGAAGCTTGCTTAGGAAGGAACAGAATGAAACATGGCTCTACAGATCTAGAAACCCAAGATTAACTGACTCCCCAGTCCATATGCCCAACAGACATGAGGGTGTTTATTCTCCAACTTCTTTGTGTGAGGAACAATGCTGAGCAATTACCAGGGATTCAGTTCTGGCAAGAAAGTTAACATTTGCTCTTAATGTCTCGGCCAAGATGATTTTTGTTTGGTTGTAGCACTTGCCAGCTCTGCAATGCTGCCAGGAAAAAACACCAGTGTACCTCTGCAGGGTGCCGTGCTTTCCTTGAATGGAGATTAAGTGTTAAATATAGTCCAGTATTTTATGGATAATAAGAACATGTTCCATTAAATGAAAGGTGTGGGAATAAACGAGGTCATTTATATCACACTTATGGGCAATGGCAGTGCACAAGACAAATCTGCTGACATAGGGTCCTGTGAGTAGTTACAAAATCTTGCCCTTTGAACTGCCAGCTTGAATGCAGTTCAAGGTGCAATAAAACAGGCACTTTTGCCATCTGATACTTGGCAATGACCAGTGTGAAGGGACCCCCAAATTCAGTTCCTGGGGGAAATATATATATATATA
>VYXD01012038.1:269459-281275 GCA_013397195.1 Hylia prasina | reverse complement strand
AATATAAAATATAAAATATAAAATATAAAATATAAAATATAAAATATAAAATATAAAATATAAAATAATTCTGTTAAAATCCTTTTCAAAATAACAAACAGCTAAAAAAGGCAGAAGAAATTCCTTAGCAGGAAAGGTTGCACAGTTGGATCTTACTGGAGAACACAAGACTTCCAATAACAATCTGAAATGTTATTCAGAAACAGGAGTGAACAACTGCTGACTTAGGAAAAAATAACTGTATTTGGGGCCAAGAAAGCTGAACAAGAACTGTGTCCCAGTGCCTGTACACCCTTTAGCACAGGAAAGTCTTGGTCTGTTGGTGAGTCTCAATACACAAATTAATAATATTCACAGTTATTGTGCCATCCCAAGTCAGTAGTTGCTGAAAAGTAGAGGAACATTATCTCAAAGGAAAATAAAAGATTATCAGCAAAAGAATGAGGTTTAATTAGACTTTATGCAAGGCAGGTTTGCTACGAATTGATACAAGAACATGAAATAAAAGAAATTATTAAGTGCTGATTATAATTGCTATGTTTTGTAAAGGATCGGTCGCGTAGTGAATGGCACAGTATGCAAGAGGAATTATTCTGAAATGCCAGAGTGGAGCTGTAGTCTGGAGCTGTAGTCAAGAATGTTATTTTCACTGAAAATGTCAAATATGCAGTAGAAGCTGCCTGTTTCAGCATTTCGGTAGATTTACTGTGCTTAGATAAAATGTTTTGTTTCAGTGATATTAAAATTATTTCAAGATTATTTTTTAATCAGCTATAATTTTATCTAGGCTGGTATTTTTCTAAAGCTGACACATTTTGACTCAGAGACAACCAAGGAGATGTCATTTTAATTACAGAGAAGTTGGGCAATTGAAAGTTTTATAATGTAAATTTTTTATCCTCGTGGGATTAAAAATAAGAAAAAGCACAGATATGTATGACTTGTTATTACTATTAAGCTCTAGGCTTATTTGAATCATTTCAGTTATTGTTGAGATTCTGAGTTATCATTTCATCTCACACCCAAGAAGAGGAGGGGAAGAAATTATGTAGATTCATACAAATAGTGCTCGAAAAGGAATTGCTACTGCTCCCTGGAACAATGGGATTTGTGTTTGGGGTTGCAGGAAGAGGAGCAGTCAGTCCTGCCTATGACAGCAGGTACACGTGTACATCCTGCAAGGCAAACTGTGGGATTTGAGGGAAACCTCACAGTATAAAACTCGATTTGCATGAAGAGTTTCTCTCCTTCAGCTCTTGCTTGCATTGTGTGGTTGCATCTTCTACCACATTGTTCAGTAACTGCTTGAGGCATGGCCACGCAAAAGTGCTGATTGTGTTTACACCACTGCTGCAGACTAAAGTGCTCTCTGGCAGCTCACAGCAATCATACAGCCCCTGCAAAGAAAGCCTCATTATAAACCCTGTAAGGATTAATCCTTCTAAAGGATTATTTCAGGTGAACGCGCTGAGAACAGGTGACTCTTCAGAAGATGATGTCCTCAGAGGGAAGGAAAAGAGAAGGGAAAATGCCTCATTCAAACTGGAGGGTTTGAAACAGCATTTCCAGGCTTTCCGTGGGTCTTTTATAAACTGCCTTTGCAGGAATTAGCTGTGCCTGTAGCTCAGGGATGGCCAGTGCCCTGGCAGCTGGGGGACAGGCAGCTCTTCCAGGGCAGGCAGTGACACAGCCGGAATGTGCTGCCAGGAGAGAGCAAGAGCTGAGAATGGGTGAGCAGCAGCAACCCCCAGGTGAGGCATGGAGCCTTCCCAGAGCCCTGCTCTCAGCAGCAGAGCCCTTTGGAGTGGCTGTGATCCCTGAGAGGATCCCTGACAGGGTTCCTGTCACGCCAGGAGTGGGGAGGATTGGTTTTCCATCAAACATTCACAAGGCTCACGAGTGAGCTGTACAGGGGGAAATATGAAAGCACCAGAGATGTGCCAGGGATTCCAGGAAGGCCCTGCCTTAGATCTTCCATGGTAACATCTTGGAAAAGTGGAACTGAGATGTCGTTTTAAGATTCTGCTTACCTTAAATAGTTTTGGGGCTTTTTAAATCAAAATATTTTTCCGCTGCATTTGTTCAGCCAACAACTGGAATGCAAATGGTTTTGTGCAGTGGACAAGACCTGGCATCTCAGTTTGAGTTCTGATCTCATCTTTGTGGGGAGCTAAACCTACTCTCTGTAGGTATTTTAAGTCCTTACACATTTACACTGTATCAGAATAAATATTTTCTTTTTTCTAGCAAGTGTTCCAGGATACAAACTGCGTGAGTAATAAGTATGTACCTGACCTTATGTTGTTTGGGAAGCAGCTTTAGGGATTTTAAGAACAAAATGTGTTTTAAGAGTCTCAGATGGCCACAGCCAATTGCACTTGTTTAAACACAGAGAGCAACCCCTTCCAGCCTCAGTTTTCCCATCTGGAAAAAGGTAAGTATTGAGACATTTATGGAAGTCACAATAACTGTATCTGTAAAGTGTTATTGAAAGCACAATAGGATGGGATTTTAAATGTGTTTTCCAGCATTATATCCTTTCTGCAAAAATAATGTTACATGGGGTCATCCTTTGACCTGTGTAACTTCCATTGCTGCATGGAACTTATTTCACTTCCATGCAGCAATGGAGCCTCCCTAGCTCCAGGCAGCCACTGCTGCCCCTCAGAAGCCTTGTTTCTGCTCTCCCTGAGATGCTCCAGTGGTAATTATCTGTATCTCTGTGCAGGTGGGCCCCTGAGCTGCACTCCAACAAAGAGGCAGGGATACGGCCCTGCCAGCATCATTTCTTAGCTAAGTAAGAACCATGGCATCATGGGATGATCTGAGCCATGATCAACAGCCACTCAAAAATGTGCCAGTAATCAAAGCTGACAAGATTCAAGTATATTCATTTCCACAGGCAAGCTGGCCATACCACTTGCACATGCCTTAAATGAATGTTTTTGGGAAGGTGCAGATGGGGATGGATGGATGAGCTGGTTTAAACACCTCACATCAAGCTGTCAGTCAGACAGCAACAAAGGTATGTTATTCCCAGCATCAGAGCTGAGGACAGAGGGCATGCCTGACATTGTTGTATTTTTATAATTGTGTACGCTCTCATTTTAAACTGCAGCCGTAGCTGCTGTAGCTGAATTGCCCAGAACCATAGTGAATCCTTCAAATAGAGGGTGCAAGGCAGGCAGGATAAGAAGGCAGCAGTAAATCCCTTTGCCTGCTGGAGCCCTTTTGGTCTCTACCTGCCCCTTACTGCAGCATGTCTTTGACCTCAGGTCGTGTCAAAGTAAACATAACTGGCTGGAACTTTGTTTGTTGGCCAAACACACCCACACATGGGACACTTCTGTGACAAGTTTATTGATACCATAAGGAAAAAAAGATGTTGGATATATTAGGGCTTCGAATTTCTCTTTCTATATACCACAAAGTTCTGTAACGGCAAAAATCAGAAGCACGGCAGACCTGTGCAAAGGATCATCAAACAATAAACTTGCTATTACCTCAGGGGGATTAGTTTGCCCATATCTTACCTTAATCAAAATAAATCAAAAAGTAGAAGCATTCTATGGAAATTCACCCCTCTGGAAATCCTAAGCAGTTACAATGTACCAAAGAGAATGATTAAAATTAGAGTCGTTTTAATTTAAGGTAGAATCTGGTCTTCTAAATTCAGCATCCGCTTCAGTAAGGAGTAAATATGCAAAGTGTCAGTAATTCTCTTTTGCCTTTCCATCTCCCACCTGGCTGCTGACTTAATTGATTAAAGACAATCAAAAATAGGTATAAAAAATTGTAAATGCTCGCCTTTGTTTTAATCTATACCCCAACATTTGAATATCTAACTTCTCCCCAAGGCATCTTTACAAGGATGAGCCATCAAAATCCTGTCAATGGCTCCATAAAGCAGTATTCCTCTAAACACAGGTTTGGAAGCATGACTAATGAAGTAAACAATGATTAGTTCAGAAATGGCAGGGGAATGAGGAGTGAAGAACGTTTGTTCTGCACCTGCTGGAGTTATGCAAATATGCCATGAGCCACTGGAGGCCTCGCCCTGGGAGGTGTCCTCAATAATGAGGCAGAGGTTGGTGTTTATACCAACATCAAAGAAAAGCAACTTTCTGGGCTTATCAAGTGTCTCACAAACATACTCAGGACTCTGATGTTGTGATGTTGTGCAAGAATATTTTGAGCCTGAGGATTCCAGCCCCTCTGATACTGTTGGGAAGCAGTTGTGACGCTGAATCATGATAAGCAAAAGCAAAGTTACCCAACACTGATAAAAAACCAGCAGTTGAAATGTTTTCATCCTGAAAGGACAGTCACTAAAAAAAAAAAAATATTCTAAAAGGACCTATTTATTACTTTGTAGTAGGTCTAAATAAGTGTATATCTGCATTTGGGGTTTAAGTAGCATGTGTAAGAGATGTAATTTAATGATACACTAAAATACCTACATTGAGGACAAATAATGCCATTAGTGAACTCTGCTGACAATCCTACTGCTCTATGAGTAAATTAAAGCCAAGGCCTGTCAGAAAAGCTAACAGTCCCAAGGGGTTGGAGCATCATGTTTACTATATTTAGAGATTTTAACAGAGAAAAGAAGTTAGGAGATACGAAATATTTTTCATCCCAAATGCTAGCATTATAATTACCATTGTTAAAAACTGTAAAGTGACCCCAAATTTTGTCCTTCCTAATGTAAGTCTGCTCTGTGAGAGCTCAATACAAAACCCACTGAAGTGAATGGAGAGACAGAGAATAAATCCACAAGCCACAAAATTTTAACTGGTAATTCTATGCCTCTGGTCTTAAAACTGATTTAAAACTGTGTCTTTGAGTAAATTATTCACAATCAATGTCCGATCAATCTGAATTCCTTTTGTTCACAGCATGTCTAGTGGCAGGTTATTTTTGTAGCTTATTCAATGTTTGAATGCAGTGAAAATATTTCCCTTCTATTTAGTACTGGGGATAATTCATTGTATCTACTTGACTCCACAGCCAGAGTGCCAGTTAACTGGGATGACTGCATGAATCTCCTTTGATTGGATTAACATAAGTGGGATAAGCAAGCAGATGTATAGATGAGCTGAACCACATGGGAAACGTGCTCATCTGTCCACTTCAAACCGTTTCTGTGGCTTCAGAGAGAAAATAAATTAAATTGATATATTTCTTTTCTTGAACCGTGCAAAGAAATGGATACTAATGTTTACCAGCTAGACACACAAAAATAAGGTTGTTCAAGCAAAATTAAAAAAAAAAAAAAGAGAGAGAGAGAGTTTCAGCATCTGAAACCCTCAAAGGAGATGATACCAGAACCTTCCCATTGCACACTATGAACTTGGAAAGCTTCCTTATGCATTTGGCATCAAGTCATTCTGGAAGAATTGGATCAATAGAAAGTCACCAAGGCCAGAAATCCAGATGGTGTTGGTTTCAGCCAGCTAAAATTAGCTTCATTGGGTTTGGCTCACTTGTCTATTCCTGTTGATCTATGAGAATTTCTGGATAACTGGACAAGAGCCAAAGCCATACCCCATTCATTCCCCGATGTGACTCCAGTTTTTCCTGTTAGAGGAGAGTATAGCTGATGATCTTTTTTTAATCTGAAGTACATAAGAAATTCAACTTTAAGCAATAGCTTGATTTTATGATGAAAATTGTCTATCTGTTTGTTAATCACTTTTCAGGACACAAATGTTAGATTTTTACTTTATCAACAAAACCTCAGATTACTTTAAAAAACTAGCTAATTACTTTTTAATTACCTTCTGGACATGTCAACCTTGTTGGTTTCAAATATATTTGTTCTTCTTTGTTATTTGTATTTTAGCAGTGCCCCAGTACCTTGACCTGTATTATTAGCAACGTTTATTACATAAAGTTAGACACCACAGCGAGTTGCAACTGAAATTTATTCTATTAATATGTAAAATAAGTACTGATAAATGAAAGTAAAAATATTTTTCTGTAAAATTTTACAAACATTGTGCCATTTATATCACTATAAAGTGATAAAATATGCATCTGCAAGATATGTGAATGATAGGAAAATGTCTCTCATAAAAAGAAGCGTGTTAAATAAAACATATTCCCAAATGAAAGCCTCACCCTAAATTAATCCGAGGAGAGGCGATTATTGCCCACTGACTGCTGGTGTATGACACAATTTTTAAGGCCTCTAGCAAGCAAGTTGAAAGACACATTTGAAGCACAGTTATCATGGGTTTTACCTTACACATCTATATTTAGTTCCAGCTGTACCAGGTCAGAATCAAAGGCAAAAAGGCAGAACTAGAAATGCTCGGATTTCAAAGTGCAGCAATGTTGACTCAGAAAGGTCACTGCCAGTTAATCTGGACGTTTCTTCCTTGCAATATGAACTGTGGGTTGCTGGGAGGATTTCTCAGTGCTACTCACACCTCTCCTTAAGCAGTACTGCAAGCAGATAAAAGTGAGAAGAGTTTGGTCAAAATGTCCTCTGGAACTCCCTGACAATGAGAAAACCTCCCAGCCAGAAAAAGTTGCCTTTGCCTATTTCCATTTTGTACAGAGCAGCCAAATTTATATACACAGAGCATCACAAGGGTTTTGCTTTGAGGGAAGGACTTGCATAGTTATTGACTCTTAATTTCTGAGTTAAAGATGTCCAACAACTTCTGAATGGTAAAGGAGAGGCACATCCAATTTCATGTAAAATAGATAAAATTATAGTGGACGTATTTTGACATTGAGAAGGAGAAAAAGAAAACCCCTCAAAGTGCCATTAGTCTAAATGTATCAGTCACATTAACCTCAAATTGCAAAGCTGAGGTAACTTGTAGGCCACGCTGAAGTTCACTCGATTGTGTCCACCTCACATCACAATTTCATTACCTGCATGGTCTGTGTGTACATCTATTTCATTATTCTGTAAATTCAACTTAGGGAGCGAATAAAAAATTCAGGATGACTTTAATGTAACAAAAATCCATTGGTGTAGGTGATTCTTTCAGCAGGTATTTGATATAACCAGTTACATCCCTGTCCGTTATTAAAGTTAGAAATTCAATCCCTGTCCTTTGTCAGTAGATCTGTCCACAAAAATATTTTAAATTTACTTGTGCAGAGACTACAGAGAGGAGTGAAGAAGAAGATACATGACTGGGATTGTTCGAAGCTGAAATGAGAGAAACATCATTCTTTGCCTTCAACATTTTCTTATTTATCATTATTTTGCTCTGCAGTAGAAAGTGGCTGCAGATAAATTTCTGAAAACTGGCTCCTCATGCAGTTCATGCCTCTGCATTCCCCAAGTGCAGTGGTGACACATGGTGGCAAACGTTACCCTCTGCCACACTTCAGTGGAACTTCTGTCCTTTCTCCCCAGTGCCCAATTTACTGCAGAAAGCAGCGAAGAGCATTCGCCTTCCTCCAAGTGCTCCCAGCATCATCCCCCTGCTCCTGTGCTTGATGGCTTCCCTCTGAGGAGGCACAAGATATTTCCATCTTCTTTCACGTACATTTGCCTGCTATTTCATTATCATCTGCTAAATAGCATTGCAGCAAATACTTAAATGCATTGTCTGGGATAACAACAGCGACACAGCTGAGAATGTGCTGAGATTGCTGCATATGCAGCAACTCTGTCATTGCTTCAATGTGAGCTCGTCCTCCCCCAGGTTTGTTTTGCTCTCTTTGCCTGTCATGTCACCGTGCCTCCAGTTTGGCAGAGAACTTGTGTTTTATTTGTTGCATTTCTGAAATATTCCTGCGTTCATGGAGACGTTGAAGAGTTTCTTGCTACCTCTTGCCATTAGGACTCCTGTGTTATTGCCTCAGTTCCCACTCTCCCCAGCACTGAGCCAATTACACACATACTTCTGACAAAAGTTAACTGTTTTCCTCAGGTAAAAGGCTTGGATTTATCAAGCAAGGGAATTTGCTTTAAATCCTTGTGCCTTTTATCACCCCACAAGCACTGGCACAAACATTGCTCGCAACAGCCAGTTCTCAGCCCTTCCCAGGAGCTGATCTCAGGAGCCAAGAGGAAGGTCTCATCTCCAGAGCAATTCCACCTTTTTCATGTAGGGTGATAATCCTACTCAGGTTTTCTTTACTTGACACTCTTACTCTTTTCCATTTGCTCTCAGTCAGCTTTCACTGAGGAATTACTTTTCTCATTATAATCACAAGCTTTTCTTCATAAGATACTGCAAAGCTCAGAGATGACTTTGAGCGTGTCCTTTCCCCATTTTCCCCATCAGTTGGCATGGAGACACAACAGCTGCTACAAATCACAGGAAAGATGCTTAACAGGTACATTTGAGAGAAAAGTTCCTGCTAAAGAAGCCACTAAATTTGCAATCATAGCCCTTGTTCTTGGGTGGCTGTAGCTAAGGGAAAATATATTTCCGAAGTGCATGCCTAAGGTATGAGCAAGCTTGTATTGAGAAACAAGCTGGGATGGGTCTGGAGCACTTACATTCTGTGCAGGAGGTGATTCTTGGCTTCGTGGTCAAAGATGGAGCCCACAGAGGTTGGGATCACACAGATCCAGGGACACCAAGGACCTGTGTGGATGAGGCAGCTGGAGATGCTGCCTCAGCTCCCAACTCCTTTGGCCTTCCATGCCGTTGTGACTCTCCAGCACTCAAATATGTGAGAGTTTAGAGCCAAGCCCATCACTGTAACTGCAATATTCACACTTTCTAGGGCAGCCACGGGCTGGAAATCACGAGGTGCAATGAATTAATCTGTAATGTCTATACAGTCCTGCATGCCAGAATCGGAACCAAGCCCCCTCTCCTCCTCCCATCCTGCTCAGGAGCACATGGAGATGGGCCAAATTACACTGCCAGTTCTGCCTGAGAGTGCCTTTCTGGATTGCTTTGGATTTAAGGATGGTATTTTTCCAGATAATTGCCTTATCAGACCATGTAACTTCCTTATCAGACCTTACATAATTTGTAACAGCCCTTTGTGCACTTCCTTTGAAGATCAGTGTTCCTACATCCCCTGGGGCCCATTTTGAAATTCCCAGCGGCATCTTAGGATCAGAGCCAATTAGCTTCATTCTTTTTACTGGGCTGTATTTTGGGAATTGTTCCCTCCCCTCCCCGAAACCCTGCATTTTCAGACTGTCACTATTTCCTGATTTGTGTTAACAACATTGAACAGGTCTAATAAATCTTTTCCCCAAGCCCATTCCTCCCCCTAGTAGCAGATATTTCTCTAAAAAGGGGTTTATGGACCATCTGGAATTCCAGCTAAGATTTAACAAATCTTCAAAAATTAAACTGAAATTCTCAATGGCTGTGTTTTCAAAAGGAGGCAAGTGACTCTCTTTAAGATCATTAATACTCCTTTAAGTGTGCTCATATTTGATCCTGGATGTTGCTCTTTTCTGCTTAGAACACATTTTTTGCAGATGAGCAGTATTCCCATTAAAATGAGGGTTTCAATGGAAATGCTGACATACTGAAGCAGGAAAGCTGGTGCTTTTGAAATTATGCAGGATATATCAGGTGGGATATATCCTTTCACAAAAACTGTGTTCTTATAATTACGTCACTCTCCTTCTGCAGAGCTGAGATGCTGACAAATTTAATGTATGTTTTTGGGAATGTTATACCAGATACCAGGAAGAGTTTCCAAGTTCAGTTACTAAGAAATCAGTGAGTCTTGAATGAGACAACCCCTCAGCACAAATGTGAGCATCAATCCTGACCTTCCTCCCACATCCTTAACCGCTTCTATTTTTATTTGGCAAATCAATTCAGTATTTGCCACACCAGCACCCCACACCTTATAAAAGGTGAGATACTAATAAAGGAGGTGACCATGGCCATTCAGGGGACCACTGGCATGCACAGATGTGGACCCAGGTGTCCTGTACCTGTCTGAAATTCCCTCCTTGCTGGGGCTTATTTTTTTACTTCAGGTCTAAAAACTTAAGACGGTGAAAGTGCCACAAGAAATAGATTTCAATTTGACTTTCACCCCTGGTATTATGCACATGAACTGTCTATACACATATTCCTGGCACATTACAGTCATAGATAGGGATGGAAGACAGAGTCAGCTAAATAACCCTCTTCAAAAAGGGGGGTTTTCTCTCATTCTCCTTTCATTCCCTCTTCTTAACACCACTGTGGCTGGAAAGACATCTGATAATTCCACCATTACTAATGCCAGTTCGAAAACTAAAAATTGAAACAGGAAAAGTGTGTTCCAAGGTTAAAGAACACAAATTTGGCTTGCATGTTTGGAGAGCATGTTTGGCGAGCTCTTGGGGGGTATTTTCCTTGGTAACTCTGAGGTTTCCACAATGTCTGTGGGGAAAAACAGAACCGGTGTTTTCGTGACATTGAACCCAAATAACACGACCTCAGTGTGGAAACCCTGACCAAACCAGGCAGCTGAATCCATCAGTCCCTGATCCCCCATACATCCAAGAGAAGGGAGGTGGTTTCCAGCCTCTCTAAACTCAACACAAATCCTAACAAGTTCTGCGGGAAGCTAAAAAAGACTCAACGCAGCAAAACGTGCTCAGAAAAGCACTTTGAAGCACTTGGATTGAGAGGTGAAGGCTGTTGCACAGCGGGCTGGGGGCTCTGTGGCACAGATGCCTGTGTGTGCACACATATGCACAGCTCATGTTCAGCCAGGGCTGTGGCACAGCCAGAACAAAGGGAAAAATCATCCCAGCTTCATTTCTGGGCAAGTTTTCATTTTATAGGAGAGTGGCTGCTTTCAGAGTCCTTCAGATGTTTGAAACGTTTGGAAAAAGAGCTCCAGTCTCTGTAACTCTTCAGAGGAACAGAAATCTTCTGGATATCTGCTATGATCCCAAAAAAATTTATTTTTAGTAGCATTGTTGTGCTTATGTGAAGTGTATGGTTCAGAGATAGTCAAGGTTCTGACCTGTTTTTATGCTTGTTGCTGATCAATCAGAGCTTGAATAACTTCTGCTACTCTGAAAAAGCTTAAACTGAACTTGTAGGAGTAGCAGGGAGAGGAGGTGAGCTGAGAAGCTCATTAATGAAAGCTAAGAAATGGCTCAGTGTTTGGATTGCAATGCATTTTTCCCCATCTAATTGGTCTTTTCCTTTTTTTATTTTGTCAGTTTGCATTTCCAGATAAAGTTATGAGAGAAAGAGAAATAATCCTATTAAATAAGAAATACTGATTGATATTTATACACATAACTTCCTAGAAGGTTTAGTAATATAATTATAATAATTAATAAGCAGATATTTTCCTCTTCAACATCTTCTGCACGTTCCTCACTAATCCTCAAAGTGTTTCAATGACTTGCTTTAGAAAGAAACACACAATTGGTACTTCTCAGAAGTCATATCCATTTCCTCACTGCCCCTGCTTAAGGTTTCATGTGTGGAAGGAGTGAAGAATTGTTCAAAAACAGAGTTTAAAAGGTAACTCATCCCACAGAGTTTGTTTTCTGGGTGAGGCATCAGCCGGGCCTGTTTGCTCCCACCTTGGTCTCCTAAGGACCAGCTAGGTAAGAGAAATCAAAATGAATGCTTATTTTGTGCTTAGAAGGGTATTTTTATTCTGATTTCCTTGAAGCAAAGGAGGTTCTTCATGCACGTGTGTAAAACCAACCCTACTTAGCAAGGGCATGTGAAATGATGGAACACCTCTCCTATGAGAAAAGGCTGGGAGAGTTGTGACTGTGCAGCCTGAAGGAGACAGGATTCTGGGGGGAAGCTGTTGAGGCCCTCCAGTGCCTAACAGGGCTCCAGGAGAGCTGGGGAGCTTTGGGCAAGGGCTTGGAGTGACAGGGCAAGGGGGAACGGCCT
>VYXD01012038.1:229438-269410 GCA_013397195.1 Hylia prasina | reverse complement strand
CTTATTAATTATTATAATTATATTAATATACCTTCTAGGAAGTTATGTGTATAAACATCAATCTTCAGAGAGAGCTGAGGAGTTTGTGCTGTGACTTCCCAGCAAGCCCCGAGGGGGTGGAAGTGGGTAATTTCTGCTGGGTGGCAGCATTAAACCACTCCCATTGTGATCACCCCAATCAGTTATTTTGTTCAGCTTCCTCAGCACTCTCTTCCCCAGCTGTGCTGTGGCTGAATGGCCCTGTGATGCTTTGGAGAATTATGAATTCAGTTTTGTGAACACTATTTGTAATTGCAATAACCGCTGTGGATTAAATCACTTTATTTCTTTTTTTCTTCTTCTTCTTTTTTTTTTTTTTTTTGCNTTTTTTTCTGTGCAAAATTGCTACACACTGTGGGGATAGAGTCCGAAAGACTGTGACAAAGAAATCCAATTTTATCAGCGTGGAATGACTCTTCCCAGATTGAATAATGGTGCTACTGTCAGCAAGACTTTTAATTGAAATGGATTTTATACAGAAAACTAAACCAGGCCCGGCCTGGCCTGAGAGATCCAAAGTCCTCCAAGTGCCAGCTCACCCAGTGACTCAGAGAACTGATTTACACCACTTGGCCAAGGAATCTGGGGATCTTTGCCTGTTAGCCCTGCAATATACGTGGTAATGCTTTGAACCAGGATATGCTGCGCACAAGCATTACAAAATAAAATAATCTATGTTGTTAAAAATAAATATAGGAGAGGTTGGAGCAGTTCTGCTATGGAGACAGGCTGAGTTGGGGCTGCTTGGAGAAGAGAAGGCTCCCAGGAAGACATTTTTCCCTGTGAGGGTCCTGAGATAGTGGAAGGTGTCCCTGCCCATGGCAGGAGGTGGCACTGGATGGGCTTTGAGGTTCCTTTCCACCTAAACCAATCTGATCCTATGATTCTGTGACTCTATATGTCAACTTGATAATACAAAGAACGTTGTAAATTACTGTGAGCAGCCTTTATTGGTTCCTGGGGCTGTGAAAACAGAGATTTTGCAGTACTAGGCACCCTTTAAAAGCACCATCCTGGTTATGAGCAGCAATATAGCTGCACTGCATGAATCACTCCACGTCAAGGAAGCCAAAATGCTGCCGGTCAGCTGAGGCCCTGGAGTGCAAAAAGACTAGAAATGTGGTTGTTTCCCATTTACAAAGGTGTTTATTTACGCAGTATATTGATGTTAAACTGCCTGCTGTGATGAGTTGTCTGAACCAGGCTGTCCTAACAGAATCCCTTCCACCTCACATTCAATTGTGTTTAGTCCCAATAAGCCAACACAACAAATGGAGAAGAATCACACACATGGAAATGCAGTTCTGTCCATGTCTTGCCTTTCAACAGTCTACTACATTTATTAAAGAGTGTGGTGCCAGCTATAGAAAAGTTTCTGTCACTAATTAGTAGTTACAAGATGTAGTCAGGCTGTGATTTTTTTTTTTTCTGCTCAGTTCAGTGCGTTTTGGATTCCATCCCACATCAGCAATTTGAGTCTCTTAGTATGAAAATTAAATGCATTCCAAAACCAGTGTTAAAACTAAGAGAACTCAATAGCTGTCAAAGCTGTACACACAGATACAAATTGGCTAAAGCACAGGTAGAGGGATGGTCACCATCTGGACAGCGTTCACGTGGTAAGAACATGTTTTTCATGTTAGGGATTTGGCATTTCATTCCTGCTGAGTTTACTGCCAGGCTGAAGGCACCTGAGCAGAACCCAGGTTTGGAGCTTTTCAAAAGTCCAGACTTCCTTTCTACAGTGTGGAGTCCAACAGCTTTTATTTGCTGAAATATTGTTAAAACCAGCTCTTGTGAGACTTGGCTTGGTGTTGTGCATCAAGGCTCAGGGTTTGTCAGTGCAGTTCGTGCCTGTTCATCTGACAGCCTAAGAGAACTAGAGACCAATATTGCAGTTTCCCCAGCTTGCTGGGGAAAATTCAAGGCAGAATCTTCTGTGGTGGTTGAATAGTTCCAAAGTTCACCCATGTTCCAGGCACTTGTGAAGTTCCTGGCTATAAGCTCACTGCAAAACCTCCTGTGATGGGTGGCAGGGCATGGCAGGGACATTTGAGCACCAAGGAAGGCTGATGTGTGTCCCTGGCAATGTGCACCAAGGTGAAGGGATGGTCTCTGTGCAGGATGGAGGTGACTGCATTAAACTCCTGGCTCAGCATCTGTTCTTGATGGGATGATCAGCACACACAGGTTTCTGTGGGGTCAAAGGAGCAGCATCTGCAGATTGCTGGGATGACAGGGAATGTTTTGCAAGCTAATGGCTCAACCACTGCTGCTGAGAGGTGACAAGCCACAAGGCACAGTGTGCACATTAATCCAGCACTGTCCTTGTGGGAATTCAAGAAGCTCAAAGACATTGTCTTTCCAGGTTCATCTTGAAGGTTAGATATGTGGTTTTCAAATTATTGATTGTGCAGTGTCTGTGAAGTTGCAGTTTGTACATTTGAGCTTTTTTGATCAGGTGCTTGGTCACGTTGAGGTCACCAACTCTTCAGCGTTGATCTGACAGAACAAAGTTTGGGGAGCCACGTGTCCAGTTTTTCCTGCTGTGCCAAGGTGTGTGGCTTTTGTAGAATATCACATTTAGCTGCAAGGTCTAATAATGTACTTTGTTATTATTGCCTTGTCAGCCACGATATAGAGCACACGAGGAGGGCTTTCTCCATTTTTAAATCAGTTTGTCATGTGTGGATCGCATATGATGGCAATTACATATAATGTGATCAATATTTTACTGGATTAATGAATTTTTTGGTGACTTTTGGGTTATATCCTTGGGAGACACATTTTTCCCAGCCTCCTGGTGTAGCATTTTGTTCTGAGGTTTTGCGTAGTATGAGGATGCAACAAAGATGAAAATCAAACTGGACTTATCAAAACATTTTCTGGTAACTTTATTATCAAATCAGACTTATTAAATATTTTTGGTAAATGTAACACTATGCAATAAAAGAAAAAAGTTACTAAAATTTAATGATTTTAGTTTTCAATTTTTGTTCTAATTTTATGGTTCTTTTAACTTGAAAGATTCAGAGAGTCTAGAGAATTGGGCACACAGGTAAAGGACTCAGCCCTGACCTGAGAAATGAACGTGGGAAACCACCAGGAATGACATGAGGAATTCCTGGGTGTAACAAACAGCAGTGATAACAAAAAATAATTATAGCCAGTGCTGTTAGGAATGGCCAGATTTCCAGGATTTTAATGGGATTTATGGGAGAGAAAGGCACTTTTTAGAAATATTTGGAAGGGAGCACTGGGGACTTTTTGTGGAGACAGTCTGAAAGGCCAGCAGCACCCAGGGAACTGTGTCAGCAATGCCAGGATTACCCTGGAAATGCTGTCAAACATTCTAAATTTGTGTGCTAATATAGGAAAAACGGCTTCTGTGGGGAAAAACAAACCAGGGGCAAGTAAAATAATAGATAGTGGAATAATAAATAGATCTATTTAGGGGGAGCCCAGGACAGAGAAGAAGAGAATATGTAACTGGGGGTAAAACCAATATGGGGATCTGGTGGGAAGGGGCTCAAAAGGGGGCCTGGGAGGTTTTGTGGCCAAATTGTGTTTTTGTATTTTTTTCTTTTTTCCTTTGTGCAAGTGCTTCTGCACCCCTGGAATAGGTGCTGAGCCAGCAGGGTGGCCACCAGGGAAGAAGGGGAAGCCCAGCATTCCTACAGAATTTCAACAGACTGAGATGTCATTGAAAAAGTCGCAGTATTTTCCATAAGAAACACTTTCATCATTTGCAGTGTTAATGGCAATGTAGGAAAATGTCACCTCCTGATATTTTTCTGGGGATTTTTCACAAAGAAACTAAAAATATATGTTTTATCATATTTAGAAAAGATCATCATTTATCTCTGCTTTCTAGAGTAAAACACTGAAATCCCTTTATAACCCATGCAGACTGCATATCAAGTCACTTTTTCTCTGATTACCACTCCGTTTCCCTAGGTGCATAAATAATCATTTTTCAGTCCTTCCACAAGCTTTTTAGGAGCTTAGACATACAAAAAATTGCTCAGTCACCCGTGTGCATGGTGCACCAGGTTTTATAAACTGAAAAAAAATCTAGGGAGTCTAAAAGCAAGGATCAAACTGATATAAGTTAAAAACAGCTTTTTGTTTTGGGTTTTTTTTTCAGTTTGAGTAGTAGGCATTGGTTTTTTTCCATATGTCTAACAAATAGGACATGTAAGCTTTGATTGATCTCTGTTTACCACAGTAACAATACCAAATTTTTCTATAAATGCATTATTTTACCCTTATTTTCAAAAAGGAACAACACCCCACATCCTTCTAAGTCTGGTTTTAAAGGATGATTTAAATAATGTTATTTCTCTGCCTCTTCATACATATAACCCTGCAGAGCTCCCCTTTCATTTGCTCAATTTTTCCTTGAAGTCTTAGTTTCTATTTCAAGATTATTTTTATTTTATATAAAAATTCAGGATAAACTCCTAAAATCTCTCTGATTTGCTCTCTTGGATATGTTTTTCACTGCAGAAGCTTATTTTTTATCCTCCAGATCCAGCAATCACAATGTTACTATTTATTACTTTGGCTGCACTTTCCTCCCAAGCACTCATTCCTTTCAGTAGATGCTATTTCACTTTTTGCTGAGGGACAGGAGCATATTTCTCTCTGTTTGTGCCAGATTAAAGCTCCCTCGACCAGCTGTAGAAGACTACCAGGAAATTAGGGGTGTACATTTATTACTTGTTTATTTATTGCTGTTGTTTGTCCATTGCATTACCAGTACTGATCCTGAGTGTATCCTGACAGTCAAAACTGTTTAGTATTAACAAATTTTTCAGTTCCCAGTTGATTTAAACCAATTTTGCTTTACAAGAGGGATCTGTGTCACTGGTGCACCAGGTGCCCTGAAGCTCGTGGTGTTGGTTACATGGGGTAAAAAAAATCAGTATGACAGCTAGTGGAGAATCTTTCTCCCAGGACCTTTTCTTCCTTTCCTCATCCTAGTAATTTTTTAATTCTTAATGCTATAGATTGTTTTTTTAAGACTTGTACTTCTTATGATGGGACTGGGCATGGATTTTTGTCAAAGGTTTTCTTTTAGGTTTACTACAGGAGAGTTGAAGCAAGTCCTCCTCAGCTTTTGCCTTTTCTTTTATCCTGTTTTGGATGTGCCTCACCCTTCTCCTAACATGGGAGGAAGTGCAATGCTATCAAATTTATCTCAGAAGATAGAACCAATCCTACTTCAGGAATTTATTTATGATGTTGATGTTTTTCAGGGTTTTTCCAGCCCCACAAGCCTTTTCTTTGCTTTACTTTGTAACCTCACAAGGGCTTCATTAACCCCTGTTCAAGCAGTACATAAACCAGCAGCTACAACTCCACTCACCACACTCATTTTTACTACTGTCATTTGAAAATGTCAGGAGCCGGAGAGCTAAACAGTCTGAGGACTAAATGAACAATTTTTCTGAGGCACAAATAAATGTTTCCAGACTACTGGACTACTCCCAGCACCTGCATTTTGTACTTCCCAGTGCCTGACCTTGAGAGATCAGATCAGCTTATTCTCAAAAGGAAAAAAAAACAAGGGTAGGAAGAAAGGGGTGGAGGGTGAAATTGCATCTTTATTTATCTGAAAGCATTATTTCCATTCTTTTTAGCCAACTGAATGGAGGATGGCACAGTGAAGTGTCCACTACAGCAGGAAAGTTAAAAACAATATGTAGGTCACACTGGATGCGTTTTAAGACAATGTTCTAAGAATGCTTATGCATAATTAAAGGCAGTGGAAACAACTTGCTCAGTTTGTTGGCTGGGTTTTTTAGGTGACAGTTGAAAAAGCTGCACTTCCACAAGGCTCAAGATGCAGCACGAAGGGTGGTTTGTGTCCAGAGCTACAGCCACCCCTGCCCCGAGCAGCCCCATGAGGCAGGAGCACACCCAGCCCCAGGGCACCCTCTGCCTTTGGATCTCTGACTGCAAACTGTGCTCCTGGGAGCCCTGGTGATTTAAGAGGCTCCAGTGTCATAACTCCTGTCCCCAGGATTACACGAGGAAGGAGAATAAGCACAACAAGAAAGACAGGGGTGTTAAACAGCTGCATAATTCCACGAGGATGGAAACTGCTGCAGCTACAATTTTTGAGCACATGAAAAGGAGGAAAGAACCTTATAGCAGGATCAAATGAAAGCCTGCATGAATAAGAATGCACAGGGAGAAAAATTTATCCCACTAGCAGGAAATAAGGTCAGAAATTTATAACTCCACATACAAAATAAATACGAGGAAGAAGCTCGTAACTCTTGGAGGAGTAGAATGCATTGTGAGCTACAAGAGTGTGACTGAGCCAGGCACCTGCACTAAAAGTTGCTCACAACATCTTTACAGGAGCTTGCATATTTTATCTTCTCACCTAAATTGCCTGTCTTGTGCATCTCAGATGCTGACTGAAGGCCCAAGTTGACTATTTGGGGCACCCATCCTAGGGAAGCCGAGCCTGATTCCAAGTACAGCTGCCAAGGGCAGTTCGGCTTTTTCCCAGACTTCCAGATTGTCTTGCCTTAAGCTGAAGGGTGATAACTCTGATGTTTCCCCAAAGGGAAAGGCCAACAACTGTGGTTCCTCAAAAATTTTCAAGAGCTGTAAAGAAAGGAGCTGTGGGAGTGGTGTTTTCTGGATGGTGGAGTTGTTTGAGAGAGAGAAAAGAAAAACAGAATGGAACAGACCACACACAAGAATTATTCACAGGGTTTTTTGGGAAAAAAAAAAAAAAGGTGAAATATTCTCATAAAACTGTCACTGAGTTCTTGTCTCTGGTTTTCACTTTCCTACTCTATTTTAATTGGCAATAAAATAAATTAATATTCCCTATTTAGCCTGGTAGTTGGTATGTGGTCTCCCTGTCTGTATCTCAACCCATGAGTTTTTCATCTCATTCTCACATCCTGTTGAGGAGGGGGGCTGTAAGACTGGCCAGCAAAGGTCCAACAACCACAACGCAAAAAAATCCCTAAATTTAGAATGAGAATTTAACATAGAGCACTTAAAAGAGTTAAATTTTCCTGGATTTCCTAATCCTTCCTGGGTTTTTTTATATACCACATTCTTACCTAGAAAAAGTTTTACTTCCCCTAATTCCTGTTTTCTTGTATTGTATTTTAACAACCTGTATCAAGCTGCCTGGTTCTCAGACAATGTAATCACATAGCGTCCCTGCTGTGCTCAACTTTTTATTTCTGTTGTCATTTATCCTTTGTGTCTTTTTCCTTGCACAGTCTGCTACAATTTTAAATTCACATTTTACTCATCTTTGGTACTTGCTGTGATGTCATGGATTAAAATACACAATAATAGGAATGCATAATAAACAATAATAATTTGATTTTGAAGAGAAAATTATTTTTTAATTCAGATTTTGTAAAACGTATTATTTAAGTGCATTAAAAACTCTAAGAGTGTGACTTTCTAATTGTGAAATACAGGTAACACAGCAGGCATTATAAAATATTACTACAGCACACAGCACTCACAGAAAAAAAATCCCAAACAAAACTATGTAAGCTTCAAAAAACAACCTTACTATTTAAAAGAATAAGAAGTTTGCATTCTCCTACATGGCTTCTCTTGCTCAGTACAAGGACTGCTCTGTTCTGGGAATTGCTACTTGAGATAATAATATTTTAAAGGCTGTTTTTGTGAGGAGGTTTGGAAAAACAACAATACCTACTGGTGATTTAGTAAAGGCTAGGAGCTCTTAGGAAATAAGGACAGTATTTTCAGCTGGAAGTTATTAAAAAGGTGCATTAGAGGGTAAAAAGGAAAAGTATTATACCCATGGAAGTGTTTCTAAATAACCACTTTTTATTGTGTTCTGTGAGCTATTAGCCTTCGGAAAGTTCAACACAATAACATCTAGAGACAATACAGTAAAGAAAATACAGCAGTAAAGAAATCCTTTTGTGTATACATCACCTCTGCAAATACCAGCCAAGAAGCCACAAGGTCTAAAGACAAGCTTTGTAATTTCTCACTGCTTAAGCTGTAAATAATTGCTTTCTGTATGCTGAAATGTTTACTACAGGCATTAAATGTCAGCATCTCCACTGACCTTGTATCCTCGCTGTCAGGGTTGTGCAGAGTTTTGCTGCAGGGAAAATAAGGCAACAAATAGAAAACCTGATCTGGAGCATTTTTTTTGAAGCTATTTGTTTTCTGCGAGGTGCAATTTATCAATTTTTTAGTCAATCACATGTGTGGCCATGCAATTAAAGTATAAAGATACAGTTTAGTGACCCTGATGCTGTACTTGATCGTGGTGCACACACACAAAAAAATTGAGCAAAGCACTTTAGCAAGTGCAACTGCTCATTAAATTGATAGTTCCTATCATTTTCAAGGCACAAGCTGCACAATATTTATCTCAATCACTAAAACAGCCTAGAAAGCATCAAACTCCACTGCCCCAGGAAAAGGCAAATTCAAGCTCAGACTTAATTTGCAAGTTCAGAATTCTCCAACTTGTACATGGGCTATAGGGAATTTTGGGAAAAGGTGACCCTGGGAACAGGAAATTCTTGGCAAACAGAAGGTCCTGAAAATGATTAAACTTGTGGCTGTGAATGCCTTTCTCTCCATCACTGTGACAAAAGCTAGAAAACCTAAAATCTAGCAACTAGGTATCGATAAATAATTCTCAGTGGTCATAACCTCTGTACTTCAAGGTCAGTGCAAATTGAGTATCTAAGTCTATCCTTGCTTCTTTCTGCTCTACAAAAATGAGCCATCTAACACTTCCATGGCATTTGTATTTCACCTGAGCACTTAGCAATGCCCATCAGAGCAGCCCCTGCTGCTCTGTCTTTCTCTAAAGGATAATGAAGGAACAAAGTCCTGTAAAAGGGTGTGGGTGGTGTTTGCTCTTCACTTGTGGCACCACAGCAGCTTTAATTTAGTTGGGCTTTGAGTGTTGCCACTTGTTGGCAGAGTGTTGTTAATGGTTTATAAAATATTCTTTTAATTGATGAAATGCACCCAGAGGCCTCTTAGGGAAAATAAGCCAGGGAGTATTTATATCCAAGTAAGCCTAAAATGGATACTATTGCTAAGCAGGATGTCAGCCAAAATATCCCAGTCACTTATAGCAAAGCACTTTTCAAACACTTTACTGACTCTAAACTTCCTCCCTTGAGTAGGATAAGGGACTACATAAATGACATTATTTTTATTTTTATTCTGTGGGCTGAGGTTGATATGATTGCTCCCTCGGTCAGCTACATCCTCATAGACAATCACATTTAAGCATTTTTAAGTATTAATTCCTGCAAAGGATCATAGTCAAGCCAAGATAGATTATTTTCATGAATAATTCTCGTGAACTATGATATCAAATGCTTTACTAAGTTCAGATATTAATCTAATGCATTCTACTGTTCTCCCCAGAATATGGAAATTAGAGTCAGTGGTTCAGAAAATTCCTCAGCAAGGCTGGAGGTCCTTGTGGCTGGAGCTATGAAATATAATATCTTTTGCTTGGAGAATGGATGGATCAATGAATAAAAATGGGATAAGTATCCCTCATCTTTTCAAAGCTCCTGGAGGGATATGGAGCCTTATTACAGTGCATGTGAATGAATTTGCTTGCACACACTCTGCTTAGACAGATCTGCATCAAGGCATAATGTGAATGAGATAAGTGTTGGACTTGAACATCCCATAAATCATTTGGGACGATTGCTGAGGACGTTTCCTTTGGCAGTACCTTCTAAAATGTAACCATAGGGATCAACTCAGTGGAAAGTCCCTGGATTTAGAAGAAAATCAACTGTGAAACAGCCCCATTCTTATACCAGGCAAGGCCAGGTTATGGCTGAGATTTACATCTAAGTCTGCAGAAGTGGAAGGGCTTTTTTTTAAGCCCTGTGTTGTCTGAGGAGTAAAGTTGGGTTCTCTCTTTGCAAACTTGCAAATATAGTCTCCCAAAAATACAGAGATTGAGCACTGATGCAGGTGAGGTTTCTGCTCCCTGATGTGTGGATCAAGTTTTGGCATCAGCACAGTGCTGCTCCAGTCACCAGTGCCATCATCAGAACAATGTTTGCAAATTTCACCAGCAGGACCAGACTCTACTCTGCTAAATGTTCTCTAAAAAGAGACTGGAAACCACCCTGTAGTCCTCAAGGATCATCCAGGGAATCCAACTAGCTCCAAAATCAACTTTATCAGGATTAAATGGAAACCTGACTGCAGGGTCTCTAAACCTCTTGCCTCTCCCTCTCCCACTCAAGAGCTTCCACTAGGATTCCACAATGAAATATCTTGTTTAGAATTTTGAAGTTCTGGGGAAACAAATAAGGGTTGTTTTGTTGTTCTTGCTGGGTTTGGTGGTTTTTTTTAATGTGGTAAAATTTATTTTAAATTGCATCACTGAAAGTTGTTTTACATATGAAACTCTCTTGCTTCAGTTGCAGGAAGGTTTTTTTCCCTTTTGAACTTTGGTTTAGATATAATTCTGTAAAACCAACAGGGGCTCAGTTCCCTCTTTTCCAACACAGATTACATAGAACTGTGTCAAACAGGTATCTCTGCATGAATTGAAAAAATAGGTTCCAGTTTCTCTTCCCAGTGAAGATCAGTGCCTCCCACTGCCAGGAACCCATATTTTCATGGATATGATTCCAAACCTTCTGTTATGAGAAACAAAGGCAGAAGCAAAGTTCAAGGAAAGCGACAATCTAAGATAAGCCACTGGAGATGAAGGCTCTGATGATAAGACCCAAGGCAGATGAGAATTAGAGAGAAGGACAAGAGAATAGGAGGTAGAAAATTTTTGTACTGAGAAATAAAATCAGCTGACATGTGGGCAGTGAGGAAGGAAGGCAGTAGAAGAAGAAATTATTAAGACTGGTGTCATAGAATCACAGAAGGGTTTGGGATAGGAGGGACCTTAAAGCCCATCCAGTGGCACCCCTGCCATGGGCAGGGACACCTTCCACTATCCCAGGTTGCTCCAAGTCCCATCCAGCCCGGCCTTGGACATTTCCAGGGATCCAGGAGCAGCCACAGCTTCTCTGGGCGCCCTGTGCCAGGACCTGCCCGCCCTCACAGGGAGGGATTTCTTCCTAATAGTTAAACTAAACTTTCTCTCTCTCAGTTACTAGAGGAAAAAAATAAAAGAAAAAGGACAAAATCCATAGCAGAAATTTGGCATCATAAAAGTCTGTCTTTTAACTCCTCTCTTATCACATTAAATTAAAAGGACTGTTGGGGAATTTTCATGGTACCCCTTGAGGTAAATAAAGTACATATTTGTGCTTAAAGATTAACAAAAAGAAAACCAAAACCAAACACATGATTTAACAAACAATGCATTGGGCAGAGTCCTACTGCCTTAAGCAGTTCTACAAGGAGTCCACAAAGCTGTCTCACCAGCCAATCCTCCATAGATTATGCTGAGCAGTTACAATTTTAATTTTCCTTCACTGTAAAATAGTGCCAACTTATATATGCCACAATATGGTTTAGCCCTGTCTCATTTGTACACACCTGGGAATTTGCTAGGAAGCAAGCAGGACTTCCCCTTGCTCAAAAAACCTGAAAAGCTCATGTGGGATTCTTCAGCAGCTGAAAATTAGAGTGCTAATACTCTCATGCATGCATATTTCTGGTGGTATTTCCACAGTGTTTGCATTCCATAAGCACTTTTAGCGCTGATGTAACACCTTCTGTTTCACAGATGAACAGAACCAGCTCTGGCTAGTTATTCAAGATCAAGCTGAAAGTAAATTATCTCAGACAACAAGGGAATACTGTGAAAGTTCTGTGCAAGTGTGGCTTGAATAAAACATGGCACACAGCAATGAGGAGGAGAAAGCTGTTCTTGGTTCTGCCGGCTGGACAAAGCTTTGAACTTATGGAATTCTCCCTTTGGAGAAACGCTGTCTGCTCATCTCCTAAACTATGGATTTGTATCTATGTACCCTCAGGCACGTGGTAATCAATTTTAAATGGGATGAAACACTTTTATCCTGGCAAAAGCATCAGCTCAGTCTGTGTTCATGACTTTCTTGTTTTGAAAACGCATGCTCAGTAATGGTGCACCTTGAAGGAGGGAAGAAATGTTTTTTGGTGGCTGTAAAAATGCTGCCACCGTATTTTAATTTTTGACTCCAAGAAGTAAAGGCTTCATTACCATACTTCATAGAATCATTAAGTCTGGAAAAGATCTCCAAAATGTTCAAGTCCTACCTTCATCTGAACCTCACCATGCCCATCAAACCATATCATGAAAATGCCTGTTAATGTGTTTGTATCAATAATTAACCGCACAGATTTACAACAGCTTTGTTGAGGGCCTGTTTTATCTTTTGGAAGCCTACAGTTTTGATCTGGGTGCTTCATGTAGAAAAATGTTTACAGTGAGAACATTTCTGTAAACCAGATTTTTCCATAAACATTCCAGGGTGGTTCTGCTTGTCTGGGTAAGCGAAAACAGCTTTTCAACTCAACAAGGTCAAGTCACTAACAAGCAAACAGATAATTATGATGTGCATTCCATCACTTGTAAATAATAAAAAAGTGCTTTGGGCTGGGGGTGTGGGGCAGGTGTGTGCACTGCAGGGAGAAAGAAACCAAACCGAAGATTTCCGTCTCTTTCAAAGAACCACAATAATAAAATAAACCACAATATTCGGGATCAGCTTCTTTTCTATTCTGTTTCAATTCCCTGCTACCACTTCTGGCAGGAGAAGAAAGTCAGCTGTAAGAGAATTTAGTTAAGCAGAATAAACTGGCAAGGAGCCACTGCTTGAAGCCCCTCAGCTGAGTGCAGCCCTGGGCTTGTGTGTGCTGGAAAAGGAACTGTGGAAGACACTGTGGTCTGACCGTGCTCTGAACCCACCCTTAAGGCTCAGCTGCATCCTTCACCCTCATACCAAATTTCTGTGCTGTGCCCACAGGTGTAGGGATGCCCAGCATCACAGATTTTTCTTTGGACTGCAAGGGAATGCTCAGTAATATAATTTCTCAGGAATATGGATCACGCTTTAGCCAGCTTTAATCCTCAATTGAATTTTTCCTATTCTTGTGACCAACCTTTATTATGGACACAAGATCTCAGCATATAAATTGATTTTTTACAAAAATAACCTTCAGCTGCAAGAAGTGAGTTGTGTGTTTTTGGAGACAGACCAAATACTGGAATAGTGATGCCCAGGTCAAGAAAAAGATGTGATAAATGCTAATGACTCACTGTAGGAATTAAAGGATGACAAAATACAGAGGAAAAGTGGTTGTTGCTGTATGTGTCATCTCCTGCGCATATCACAGGGCATGGAAACCCATAATCCTTCCTTTCTGATTCAAAGTACTGCAAATATTTGCCTTAGCTGGAGCAGTCAATATTGGAATCACTTTGTAAGATATCTGTTTGGAAAAGGGACAGAACTGTAAGACATCTATTCCCCAGGAGACACGACAGCACTTCTGACACAAGTGAGTGGCAATATTTAGCCCCATAGTTGAAAAACCAAAGCTTTGGAGTAACATTTTTTAGAATGACATTTTTTCAGCCGAGGTTTTGAGACTTAGTGGCCCAACACAACAATGGCATTACTGGCACTTGGTGCTGAAGTTCCTGTTTCATGGTGGAAGGGGAATTGGAATGAAAAAGTGATAGAAATCAAAGAGACAAAATTCCAAAGTTGTCAATTCTGTCAAAGATTTCCTGCCAATGCAAGCTTCAAATATTAATTTAAAAGCAAAAAAAGTTACTTATCTGTGTTTCCTCCACCATGTCGAGAACCACACCTTCTACGTTCCTCGTTACCTTATGAGAAGGATTTATTTTCCCTTTTTTTTTTATTTTTGGGTTCATTTAGCTAGCTTTAGCAGTAAAAATTTCAATGTATATCAAGTATAATAGCACCAATCGATTACCTATCCCTTTGTAAGTCTATCCTAATAGCACCCTATTTGCCAAAGTAACACAAGGCTGTCTGCATTAAAGACTGAGAGTTGCAGCAACTTTTAATTTCTATCATAAACAGAACACTCAGATTTAAACTATTCAGAGGCTTAGCTACTCATTCCTTAAGACTCCTTAAGCTGGGGTAGTAGCAGCAGCTGCAGAGGGAATGCTAGAGGGCACAAAGGGGGGATTAATCATTTTTTAACCCCTTCACAAGGCAAAAATATAAAAACAAGACTAGTAGTTGTTAAGGTAACTCCAAGTGTCAGTGAGCATGGACTCAGCCTGAAACAGGAGATTTCTGCTGGTGTGAGAACAACCTATTTTCCAGGATAGCTCATCAGCTGGTTTCTGCATGGAACAATGACAGGATTCACAGCTATGAAGCTCAGTATTTTTACAATGTACTTTTCCCTTTCTTCAAAAGAAAAAAAGGAAGACAGCTTCATTCAGACAAGTAATTCTCTGAAGATATATGACATCTTTAGAGTTTTACCTTCAAGGTCTTAACAACTTTTTGATTCTGAGATCATACTGTGTATAGAAGGTTAATTCAGTGACACTAGAACAAGAATGGAAAGTGGCAAACTCAGAAATACACTTGAGATAAGACTTGACATGCTTTAATGGAGAAAGATATGCTGTTCTTGAAAACCCTGTTGCTTTTACAGGATTTTCCTTTTCAAAAGAATTTGTTGTTAAAGTCTCACCTTCAGAACTTGAACAAGAATACAAAATAGCCACATCTATATACAGACCTGAACTAATATTTCTCCCTCTTAGTAAGCTACTTGTACTTGAGATGCTGAATGATGAAACCAAATACAAAATTATTTGTTAAATATCACTCTCTAAAGTCATCAAACCTGTAAAGAAATCAGAAAAAAACAAAGAGACTATAAAATTAATGAGGTGATAAGTTGGAAAATCATGGTGGGTACTTTTCAGAAACAGACCAAGATGAATTTTTTTGGATTTCAAGGAACATCCATTTCCAGAATGGTGAGGTCATGAAGCACAGACTTTGTACTATGGATGTTCAGTTGTTGATACAGGAAAACAAGGTAAAGACTTGGAAATTCCTAAACAAAACCTCCCATAAATCTCACAATCAAATCCAGCAGTTTCAACTGATGGATACCAACCCTGAAGCACACAAACTGGGCTGAGTTGCCTGTAAAAATACATCATATTTCTGTCTTGGGAGCTAACTCTAACTCAGTGGTCCAGCCTCACCAGTAATCAAACAAAAAAAATTACAATTGGGTTCTGAGCTTGCAGCAGTGTAAATCTTGATTGTCACCAGATGACTCTGTGTCTGAGCAGAGTCACAAAACCTACTAAAAAGTCATTCAATAATAAGCACAATCAAAACCTGGGGAGATCCTTTAACTTTTAGTTAATCTATTTCTCAAGCTTTCAGGCAAGTTTTCTCTAGCAAAGAAGCCAAGAAAGGATTATTTAATGAAAATCATCCTTGTCCATCCCATCAGTTACATATTTTATCTTCTTGAAATGAATGAAATCTGCTGCCTCTAATTCATTACCATTTGGACTATTTTCAATCTGGAAGCATCCTTCTGGCACAAGCAATATAAATCCTGATGGTACCAACATATGGATGTACCCAATCTTGTGACATCAGCAGCAGCTTTCAAGATATGTCCAATTTCACATGTTTCCTAAGTTACAGCTGGGTCAGTCATTAATTAGGGACTCATTGCCAATGATTTTCCAAAGCATGATTAGGTACTTCAGACATACCAGCAGCGCCCATCAGCCCCCAGGGCAAGAGAACAGACTTGGTTGTACCAAAAATTCCAACATAATCAAGTGTTCACAATCCCAGTCTCAGTTTGAAGCCTGGTTCTGCTGGAATTAGGTGCACAGCAAAAAGAAAATCTGGAGAATAGGACAAAACTATGAGGCATTGTCTCACCATTATCTCATTGAAGAGCTTCTCTCTGCTACACTTCTCCCACAAGTAAATTTTGCTAAGAGATTATAAAAACCCCAGTGTGGATCACTTCTGAGCACAAGCAGACTCCTGATAATTCAGCAGAGTATTCCAGCACTGTTTCTTTCCCTGCATAGGGGGTGACAATGGCAATCAAAACTAAACATACTTCATCATTGACCCCAGCACCTGAAGCAGTGTAAGACCACAACTCCAGCTGAGCAGCCCCAAGGACCCAGAACTTCATAAAAAGCTGAGGAATGCACCTAAAAGCAAATTTTTCCTTTCCAGAGAGAAAACAACTCCAAATGAATGTAGTTTGAGCAAGTCTGGAATCCATATAGACTCCAGTAAGCTTACTCTTGGAAAACAAACCATGTCCAGTCTATGCCATATTTACTTTTTATATGTTGCCAATACCTTCACCTTGCTTCTAATCCAAACCAGGATACTTTCCCACACAAATCCATGTATTGATCTTCCTCACTTCTTCTGAAGCCTTATGCAACCATGACCCCACTCAATATATGTCTTTTTAATGCAGAAACAGATGCTGCTCTATACTATATTTATTTTGAATTAACTGGTCTGCATAAGACATCCAACTCGATGTTTCAAAGGGAAATGACAAGTTTTCCATAGCTCTTTCACCATTGTTTGGCTGGGGTGGAGTTAATTGTCTTCATTATAGCTGGTACAGAGTTGTATTTGGATATGTGATAAAAACAGTGTTGATATCACAGGCTTAAGTTTTTGTAGGAAGCTGGTAGACACTTCCTGATGCTTTTTTTTCACTGCCATCAGGTATATAACACACTACTTGCCTCAGTGGAGTTTTGATTTAAATAACATATGTATTTGTAGGTGAGAGGGACACCTTTGAAATATATAATTATTCATTATGAACTTGGGTGTCAGAATCTAGCTCTTAGCAGAAATTTCTGGGATGATACACATAAAAAAGAAGAAATATGAGTGTATGCTGCTGATGGGAAGTAGAGAATAAAATCTTGTTTTTTCATGGCTTGCATGCACAACCTTTGGCTTTTCCTTGAGTAAACTGACTTGTCTTGACCTGTGAGGGTTTTCCTTAACTTCCCCAGGGCATAAAGTAAGACTGATGGATGCGTAATTTCCTCAATCCTCCTTTAAGCCCTTCTTGTAGATAGGTTAATTTTCTTCCAGTCTTTTGGGACAACCCCTGACCCCCAGCTCCTCAAAGATGCAGCCTCACAATTACATCAACCAATTCTTTTAATGTCCTCAGGATTTATAAGGGCCAAGCTCCTCTAACAGCTCACCTACAACTCTTCCTTCACAGCTGGTGGGTTTGTTTGCATGAGCCTGGACGGTGTTCCCAAGTTCTGGGGTCTAACAGTGCTGGTGAAGATAGGTGAAGGATGTTTTGAGAACCTCCATCTCTCCAGCTTTGTTGGCGACACCTCACCTGTTAAACAGTGGGTTGGTGTTTTTCTTGCTTCTGGTTGTTGTTTCAACACCTAATAGAACTTACCTTGTAGGTTTTTTACGTCTCTGGCCAATATCAGTTTGAGCTGAGATTTTTGCTCTTCTAACTGTAGGTCTGCACACCCTGGCAATGCACTTGGAGCCCTCAGTGACTGCTTTTCAGTGATTGCTTTTCCATCTCTGCTACTCTCTCTTTTAGATTTGAGCAGACCCAGTAGCTCACAGCAAGCCCAGGGCGTTCTCTTCTTCTGCCTGCTTCCCTTCCCTTTAAAAGCCATGAATGCTTTTGTGCTTCCAGGAGAACGCTCCAGAATAACCCCAGCACACACTAGTTTCTTTATCCTCCAGGGAATCTTCCCACAGAATCCCTCCCAACTGAGCTCTGAGCAAGCTCAACTTTGTTCCTCCAAAGTCCAAGTCCTCTGTCTTAGTGCAAACCTCCAGGATCCCAAAGTGCAGGATGCTGTGATCACTGCAGCCACGGATCCATCACAGACTGAGGAGCTACAAAGCAGGTTTTCTTGGCTTGGGAGGAGCAATGCCGGCAGCAGCTCACTCTGGCTGGCAAATATAAAAAATGTAGGAGGAAGCAGTGCTCCAGGCATTCCAGGAACTTCACACCACCTGAACTGACATGTGAGCTGCTGTACTGTACTTCCAACACACCCTCAGTTTAAAGTCCACCTCACCAAGTTGGCCAATCCACTGCCACACGCTCACAAATATGTTTATTTGCATGTTAATGCTATAGCACAGAACACTTCCAAGCCATCATACCCTCTGCAAGCTCATGATTTACTTCTAAATTACTACATTCCTCATCACAATCTCTAATGGAAAGCTAAACCAAACAGTGGCTTGTCTAAAACTGGTTAATTTTGCAATTTTTTTTAAATAGACCAATGCTAAAATATGAGAGATGCTAAAATGAAGAGAATTATTCATTTTAAGGAAGATTTCTCTGAAAACTACAGCTTTTCCATGTTGTTCTTGAGGGTATCATTAGTGGTTTGGAAATTTGGATGCATCAATTATTCTTTTTTAAGGTAACTTGTGTCCCAAAGGGTTGTGTATGAATATTTTATCCCAGATTATTTTTTGACAGTGTGAGTTCACCATTTAAGCTCCAGTTATCTGACAAAGCATCATGACTCATTTTCTGCTTGCCTTTTCAGGTGTTTAATTCAGAACCATTAGGAGAGTATGTCCATCCTTCATTATCCTTGGAAAATGGCAAATCTGATGAAACAGAAATGACACCAAAAAGAATGATGCCTCTCTTTCATCTTTAATTGCAGATTTGTGTGAACTCATGCAACTCTAATGTACCTAAGGGCTTGGATTGCTGGTTTTGTTGTTATTTGAGCTCAGATTTTTTTGAATTCTTATAGTGGAAAAAAAGAAAAAGAATTCTTAATCTCTGTATTGGTAATGAAGTCTTTGTGCTCAGCTTGCACAGTCTGAATTTAATTTAGGTATTCTTACTGAGCTAAAGCTTGGTCAGCATTCCTATATATACAAGTTCACTTCCATTTCTGTTATCCTACTGCTCTAAACTAACCATTTTCCTCAAGTATATAATGATGTAGAAGCACCCAAATATTCAGGTAAGAAGTATTCCTAGCAAGTAATGATGCAAAACTGTCCTTAAATAAAACTGCTTTTATGGCCTGCGAAACTACAGAGTGTTTTGTAAAGTTAAATAGGCTGTTTGCATACTCTTCAAATGAACATATTTAAATCAGGGAATTGCCTGCAAGGCACAGTGCACCATTTAAAACAGGGATATGCATCGTGCTTGGAGAGGTTCATGGGATTCTCTGCCCAGTGTGTGCTCCTGCCACTGGTTTAAAGGCTCTAAATACCCTTCTTGAATTGAAGAAAAAGTATCATGGTAGTAAAGCACTAAATTCAACACATGGCCTATGGCAGCTCAGTATTTTAATCCCCAGAGAGCTTTTATATGACCTTTGTGCTTCATTGCAGCCATGTCAGAAACAGGGATGACAAATGTGTCTTTTTCCAACTCCCTTTTGACTTCCTGTTTTATTTCTTAAATATACATGTTTTTATGTATACAAGTAAGCATCCATATGTTTTGTCTTCATGGGTCAATTTTCCTTCTCAACATATAAGTTTTTTGGCAGCTCTCACAGCTGTGCCATCTGTACAAAGCCCTGATAAGTTGAAAAATCAGATGAGAAATGCTGTGGGTCAGTCGAGATGCTTTCCCTATATTTTTTCTACTGTTGTTGACCCACATGATTTTGTCCCCCTTTTCTTCTTGGCTGCCTATGTGAGCTATTCCTCCTTACCCCACTCTGAAGAGTTTTTCTTCCCTGAACACAAGGAGAGCCTTTGATATAAAACAAAAGACTTTTTAGAAGGTGAAACTATAGGATACATCTAAAAAGAAATAAGAAAGGGGGAAAAGGAGTGTATTGATTCAAGAGAAACTATCAGATGGATTCAAATGCTCCTCTTCTGCTCTGTTAAAATGACATCTTTAAGGAAACCAGCCTGATCTCTCATGAGCTGTAAGGGAGCAGACACCACAGGAATACACATTCCCGGGAAATATAGGAAATTGTTCAAGTGCCTTCCTTTTGGTATGAGCTAACACAGCCTTTTGATCACTCGTTAGGATCTTGTTTCATCTGCTCAGCTCACTGATCTTGCCTGGATTTGTCAAGCTTTTCACGATTTCCCTCCTCTGCAGGCTGTCCATCGCTTGCCTTTCCCCACAGAACTCTGCCAATGCAGTCTGGCTAACTATCTGCTGCTACTAGAAGCTAATAAATCTTTCCAGGAGTACAGGCTGCCCTAAGAATGCTCTGAATTTAAACTCTGTTTTATGTCCTTGGCTCAGCAGATAAATTCCCTTTCTGAGAACAAAAGCTCCAGCTCTTAAGTAGAGCTGAAAATTCTTGAAGTGGCAAAATATTCCCTAAGTCTGGGCTGAAGTTTAAGTCTGGATAACCAGCCAGAGCTGGGCACTGTCTGAGAAGCTAAACCTTAACTGGCCTGGCTCTTACTTCAGACTTTGGAAACTGATATAATTGCTTATTGTATTTCCCTTCCCTGAGTAAAACATGCTCCTGTTTTGAGTGAGATTCCGTATGGGTTGATTGCAAATTGCATTCAAATTACTTGAAGGTTGGAAACCAATAAAATAAAGTACCAGTGAATAAAAATCCATCAAGGAAGGAGAAACCCATTTTTAAACTCACTTTTCCCCTCATAATCTCTTCAAATAGTCTGATAGAAAAGTGATTGTAGTAGATTTGGAAAGATTTTGTTGTGTCTTTCCTTCTCTAGATCTGGATCATGTTGGAGCATCAAATCAAGGATATATTGTTCCCTCCCAGTAAACACTGCTGGTTTTTCTTGCTTTTTTTTGGGGGGGAGGAGAATTTAGAACACGGTTTAGAATTTAGAGAAACAAGTTCTGAAATTTATCACGGGGAGACTTCTCCAATGTACTGAAGAGTCATGGCTCAAAAAGGAAATAAAATCATCGTGCCAGTATTATATATATTATTTTAACATTCAAATGGATTTAATGTGTTTTGTCTGTATGAGGATTTCAGATAGTTATGAAAGATGATTTCTTTCCATGCTAGGCTTTCTAAAGCTCAGAGTTCTTACTCTCTCTGACACGTATTATCCTTTCTGTTGATGAAATATGAGATTTACAATAAGCTCTATGTCTAACATTGTTCTTTACACTTTGATGAATGTTACACTTATTCCTAAATTTATGAGCAAATGAAAAACTTTTACAGCTATGGAATAGAAAACAGAAAATAGTTTTCTCATTTTAATAACTTTAATTAAATTTTTCTATGTACTGTAGTTTTTAACACTCAGGAACAGGAATAGATACACCAGCAAGTAATAAATCAGCCTTGCCATTCCTCTGTTATTTCCCACCATGAGTGAATGTTACAGATTTATGTTCCAGTAATTCATCACTCTCCATCCATTATCCTGTGAATAATTTGTTGTGTTTATAATAAGAGATTCTAAAACTCATTACATTTAAATCCTCAGAAACTAGAAAGTGCATAAATTTGACCATTAAAAAAAGAGTCCTGGTTATGAAATCAGCTGCTTAGGTAAAAGACAGATCCAAAGCTAATTTTTTTTTAATTTCAGGGGTGATAAAACCTGCTGCAGTATTTACCTGCTGCAGCTGAGCAAGGGATGTTGGGTAAAGCCTCTGTCATGACAACTAGAAGTATATTAAGAAGCAAAGATCAGATCAAAACTACAAGCCCAGCCTCCTAATGGTTGTAGCCTCACTTTCATTAAATTAAATACATTACTTCATATGGTGTATTTTTGTTATGCGAAAACCTAACAGCTTTGCTATCCAAGATCTTTACAATCTTTTATCTGTCTCTTATTGACTTTTATTTAATCTATCTCATGGCATGACTCTGGTGATCAGCCAAAGGTTGGACTAGATGATCTAGAGCTCTTTTCCAACCTTAATGATGCTCTGATTCATGTTTCATATTACACTGAATCTTTGGATTTTGTTATAATCTAATTTTTATTACATCAGAACTCTGAAACCATTGAAATGGGAAACGTATGCTGGAATAAATACCTAAATGGAAAACTTCAAAACTCTGCACAAGGGCTTGGAGCTGTGTCAGGGGAGGTTTAGGTGGATATCAGGAAAAGGTCCTTCCCCCAAAGGGTGGTCAGGCACTGGAGCAGTGACTTCTTCCAAGTTCAGACCTTTCATAGCTTAAATCTGAATTCCATTTTTCTTTCAGCTAGGTGTAAATAATCATAGTTTTCCTCCTTATTCCAGTTGTGAAAAGTACCAATCAAACCCAAAACTAGAGCAGTCTAATTAAACTACGTGCCGGGAAGCAAATCATCACCTGGTGGAACTTGCTTTGTGACTCAAAATTCCATACTGGGCTTGCTTTGAGCACTGAAGATGGTGGAAACACTTGAAAAACAGCAATTTTTCCCAGAGATGTGTTTCCTTTTGGTGAAAATCTTGAAATGGCAGTGTCACAGTTGCAAATGTGTTTTACTAAGGAGAGATTCCTTTACATTTCCTGCAGATAAATACCATGCAATGACATCATTCCAAACCAGGGATTCTAAGAGTAGGGCACCACATGGCTGCCATGTGCTCAGACCCTTCACACCCACTCCTGAGATGGGAATTGAGACAGCCTGAAAAAACAGACACTCAGCATCTCAGATGAAAAGGGATATGACCAAAATAATAAGCATAAAATAGAAGATGCAAATTTAAATAAGAAATTCTATTAAAGGGAAAAAAATAATTGATTACCACAGTACAAAAGTCATGAATCTTGTAAAGCAGAAAATATTTTGCACATTAATTCTGAATCCTACTTCCAAATGAGCAGGGGTGGGTGGACAAGTTACAGAAGAAGAGATGCTGAGGCTTACCCAGGTTACCTGAGAGTTCTCCGTCTGAGACACCTGCTGATGACACAACCTCTAAACAAATGCAGGTCCAGCAAAGGGCAGCACTGGCTTTACAGTGATTTTCCCAATCTATTTTTTATTTTTGTGATAAGGCCAATTTACATTTCTCTGCATGATATAATTATTTTTTTAAATGAGAGGATCTTGCAAGACTTGGCAACAATTTTGAGTGTGAAAACCTAAGGAGAGGTTATCATGACATTACACACTTGCCACCACATTTGCATTGAAACCTTAATGTTAAATTCATCACACCTTTCCATACAGGTGTGACTGGCACTGTAGGTAATCCATGAATGAAGGACTGAAGGAAAGTCGTGAGGAAAGTAAATCTCCTCATATGAAGTCTACAAAAACTGGAGAAAAAATATTCTTACCAAAATAATTTAAAAAAAAGGTTATGGAGATAGATGTGAAAATAATTAAATAACTCAAGTGTTAAACTCTTGCAGAGCATTTGTGGTTTTTTTTTTTTTCTGAAAAAAAACCCAACAAAAAAAAAAAAAAAAAAAAACAAACAAAAAACAAAAAAAAAAAAAAAAAATCCACAACTCTGAGGTCAGACCAGATTGCTCTGAACTTTCTTCAGCTGGGTGGTGAAAACCACTAAGGATGAGGATAACAGATTTATCTGCTTTGATTCTTTTACTGTAGGGCTGTGAAGGAAAGCAATTTTTCCAGACAGATTTCCAGTCATGGAATGTATGAAAATAATTCAGTGGGCCGTGCCTAAGCAACTCACTGTGTTTCAGGGTATCAAATCTGGCTCTCAAGGAGACCCAGAAACATAGTCACAATAATTCAAATTATATTAAGAGAAAAGTGTATATAAAACAAGAATCCTTTCTAAATGAGTCTAGAAAAAAGAATAATTATTTGCAATAGAGAGTGGTCAACAAAGCCCTTGCAGTGTTTGAAACTGGACACTTATGAGCTGAATTTATAAAAATAATGATGTTGTAAGAGCAGATCAGCTGCTCTAGGAGAAAAAATATTTGGGGGAAAAAAGGGATTGAGAGAACTGCAGCTCTTCAAGGATATTTACTGTTCATGCAGGCTGAAAGCAAAGCGATAGGAAGGTCCTCTAAAAATTGTTTAACAGCAGTAAATGTCCAGAGAACATATATTGCTAGAAATAATTAAAACTGTTCATGATAAGTACTGGAAATAGTACAGAAAAGAGAGACATGGTGAACCTGCAATGCTTCCCTCAAACAGATGGAAGTTACCTACTGGAGAGTTTAGTGTTTATTCATTTATCAAAACAGAGATTATCTTAAAAAGTGATAAGGAACTAGCTTAGGACCTGTTCTTGAAATAAAACCCTGACATCAATGCTGCCTGTGAAAAACTCGTTTGTTTTCTGGAGCACAGGCAATGTGCAGAAACAGAAAATGAACATAAATTACATGGGACTATTGTCAGCTTGCTGAAAATCGCCCTTTTTCTCACTTTATGATACAAGTAGATTGGGTGCTGCTTTAAACCTTGAAAGTAGCTAAATTCTTCTCTTATGTTTGCATTTCATGGAATCACAGAATTGTTGAGGTTGGAAAATGAACCCAACACCTCCACCATGTTCACCACTGAACCCAGCCCTCAAGTGTCACAGCCACACAATTTCTGAACCCTTCAGGGCATGGTGACTCCAGCCCATGACAATGCCTGACCACCCCCTCCGTGAGGAAATTTTACCTAATACCTGATCTAAGCCTTCTTTGTCACCACTTAAGGCCATTTCCCCTTGTTCTGACAGTTTGCTACAGGGTGACTTTTCCCTGTTTATTATTTCCCCATTCAGCCCAGCCTGTGCGAGCACACACTGTGACATTGTTCAGATTTAGAAAGGGATGTTAGTTGCACTTGCCAAAAAGCCAGAATCCCTGCAATGTTCCAATTCATCCTGAAAATTAATGATATCTTTCAGCAGGAGGCTGAGCACTTGCTTGAGCCCAAGCCTGCCTTCAGAGCAAGCCATCCCACAAAAGTGGGATCAGCCAAGTGCCACGAGACCCCGAGCTGCACTCAGCTCTGAGACTGAGCTGTGCTGATCTCTTCTTCCTCCCCAAGGGACCACACTCCTGCTCCTAATGACCAGCTAGGGATTTAAGAGATTAATAAATAATGTCAGGCCCTCCAACTTTTAAAATACACAAAACTCAAAGCAACTGGGAAAGGTAAGACAGAAATTAAAAATTAATTTATGCATTGCTTCCTATCTGTTGATTCATTACTTTAATTTTACCAGTTCAACAGGTATACAACCATGCACTGAGTCCTAGCCTTTCAGAAAAAGTGAGGAAACTTATTTAATAATAATTTTCAAAAAAATAACCTCAGTTTTAATTTCTCTTTACTAGAATCATAATATGGTTTTAAGGACTCTGGACCTTCAAAATAAAACATGGCAGACTCTAGTAGAAGCAAACATTGGAATCTATCTCAAAAATAATGAGAAAAAAATCTTTAGAATTAACTCATAATTAATATTTAGAATTTAGAATCTTTAGAATATTTGAATAAAATATCCAAAATGTCCTTAGCATATCATTGGAAATCTAAAGGGAGACCAAACAAATTTGTAACCAACCACTACACAGAGAAGTCTATAACAAAGTTCTCTGCTTCAAATATAAAAAATATTAGTCAAGAAACGTTGGAGTTTAATAGAGCCAACCACAAAGAAGGGAAATAAAGCCTTGTCATTATATACGGGATGGTAAGTACTGGGTTTGTCTCATGGAAAATTTAAGGGCATTTAAGAAGGATTTCTGCATTAATGAGTACCCCTCTAAAGTTTGTGTTGCCACCTGAGTGCACAGAAATGAGCTACACAGGCAGAAATCTCAGTGCCAGCACTGATCACCATTCTGGAGGGTTCGGACAGCAATCCAAACACAGGAGGGAAGGAAACCTTCCAAAATTAATCTGTTGGTTCTCCCTGACCAAGGCACAGCATTTTAGAAGAAAAGGATAAGCATTTGAGGAGGAAAGAATATTTGTCACTAGAGGTTTTACTGAGAAAAGCACTTCTGAATTTATTCTGTTCCCTGCAAAACCCTGCACAATCCTCTCAAGCAAAATGCCCAGACTCTGAGGCATTCAGGTGCTGCTGCAGTGCAGGTTCCAGAAGCTGAACCCAGCCTGGTGAGTCCATCAAATATCACTTGAATGCAGAGGGCTGCTGGACGACCTAACAGCTTGTGACAGGAGAGTTTCTGCTCCAGAGCACTGCATGTGCTTTTCACACCTCTTTGCCACAGAACCAAGCGTGGCTCTGTCATGTGGCAGCAGAGACAAAGCAGGATTCAGATTCCTGGCACCAGAGGACTTGATGTGTCACCACTTCCCACCCTTCTTCCCCTGAAACCACAATGCATTTCCAAACATATTTCCATTCTTGCTATACCTGAAGGCCCATGAACACGAATAAAGAACCACAGACTCACAAAATCATTTGGGCTGGAGGGACCTCAAAGCCCAGCCAGTGCCACCCCTGCCATGGGCAGGGACGCCTTCCACTGTCCCAGGCTGCTCCAAGCCTCATCCAACCTGGCCTTGGACACTTCCAGGGATCCAGGGGCAGCCACAGCTTCTCTGGGCACCCTGTGCCAGGGCCTGCCCACCCTCACCGGGGAAGATTTCTAAGATATCTAATCTAAATCTAAATATATTACTGTAATTAGTCAAAAAAATACCAGCACAGGCTCTTGACTTCCAAAGGTGTAGCCCAGATAACTTTCAAAGCTTTTCAGCACCCAAACAAGGAGGAGTCTTTCATCCTGCATAAATGACAGGCTACATTACATGTTGTATGGGAAGGTATCTGCTATGGTTCCATAATTTCTTTAAATCTCAGAAGTTTATCATTAAGATCATACAAACTGTGGAAAGACATTTGTATCCAAAGATGTAGCCCCAAAAGTTATCACACATCCAAAAATTCCTTTTGCAATATTGCCAGTATTGGATAGTAAAGATTATTTTTCAAAGAACATAATTTCTTTTTGGAAAATGAAAATTGCTTGATTAAAGAGAATACAATTATAATATAATTATTTTCAATAATGTCAACTCTTGCTGACTTTGTTCATGTTTTTTTCCTAAATAGTAATTCTCTTTCCAAGTGAGAATATCTGTATAACAAACACCAAAACAAGAATCCTTTGAATTTCTATTGTCACTAAACAAATTATTTTCTCTTATTTGCACATTTAAAATAATATTAAATCCTTGTTTTTTGTTGTTAAATACTCCAGTTCTATAATATCACCCATTACTTAATAAAGGGAGAGAGACTAAACCCTAAAAATAACAGAGGTCTAACAGAGGATGAAGAAATTAAATACATAATGCAACAAAATGTAAAAAAAACACGAAAAAGCCTTCCAGGCTCTGCATTTCACATCCACTCTTCAGTAATCTCTTTGTTTTCTAGTACCTGGAACACATTTTGGATGGTATATTACAGCTGTGTATTGTGTACCTAAAGAAATTTCCATTATAAAGAGCTGTCCCTGCAACCATATGGTTTTGTCACTGCTATAACTTGTCCTACAGCAGAATATGTCATTTACACTGTCCAGTATAATATCTGGTGATTTTACTGAAATTGTAAAGAGGAAAAAATGTTTCCTATCTTTATTTTAATAAAGTGTAGGTTTTGTAAGTTCAGCCTTGCAATGCTGTTTTATTTTAAGAAGATAATGTCTATATCTGTGCATGTGGATTTTATTTGAAAACTGATTTTTATTTACTTGCATTGGAAAAAGGACATTGTTGAGCACTTTTCTTCAATATTTCAATTCATTCAGCCTCATCAAAATAATTTTAGCCAGTAAGCCAAAGTTACTCATTTGCCTAAAGATAAATCCCAAGTTAACTGAAACATTTTAGGATCCCAAAAATTAATTCTGAGAATCCCCTCAGGAAGGTGACAGAAACCCAGCTAGTCCAAAACACTCTCTCAAACACATCCCAGGTTTCAGAGCAGATTACTGGCTGCCACGCATTTCTTGCTTCCTGTGGTCCTCTTTAACCTGAATTATGAGCTATGCTGCACACACTGCAAGATGCACTGGAAATACTACAGTAACACCCAAAATACTTCATGTATCCATCTACACACTTCTTGGATCTGTGTACTTTAATATCACTGTTGAAATTAAAAGGAAAAGGAAAAGCAAATCTTCTTCTGCTCTGTTAATATGAAATATTGAGACGCTTCTTTTCCTCTTCTGTACTAAGTACAATTTAGCCTTATAAACTTCTTGTGCAATATTTTTTTCAATTAATCTATACTGTAAAGTAAAATAATTTTCATTATTTCTTAACATAAACAACATTTTTTTTTTCTAATTTTCTAGTTACTGGAGGCAGAGGGAACCATCCTTTGCTGATTGCCTGATCTTGGATGAAGCTAATTTAATAACTAACACAGACAGTGATGATGTTATTATGGGATGGTACATTGAAATGTGAGGAAAAGAGCCAACGAGAAAAACAGAACATCTTGATAAAGACACCACGTTTTTGGATCAGGAAGGACACTATTTAAAGTTGTCACTGTTTGTGTTTTCTCAACTGAGAATAAAGCAACTAAAGTAAGTAAATATTTTGACTTTGATTAATATGGGAAAACAATTTTCATTTGTGTAGTGGCTTTTAAAATATAAAATAGCATTAAGGTCTTAGAAAAACTTTGAGGTGTATATAGGCCCTGTGGCTGAATCACTTCATCCACCACTGGAGTAAAACTACTGCTGACATGAAATATGAAAAGTGTTTCAGTTCATGGCAGCACAGTCAGGCCCAGGAAAAGAACCAAAGAACTTCTCAGTGTAGAGCTGAAGGGAAAACAAACTCCATGAATGGAAAGGAAGCCAGGCTTTGGGGCTCCCATCCCTTTCCTTTAATACTTCTGTGCCTTTTGGGCCAAGCAGTGTTAAAGGAACCATTTGGCCAAGACACTCAAACAGATTACAGGTCGTGTATCTTCCACTCATGTGTGATTATTTCTATAGATAGATCTTTTCCAACTATATAAACATTTTTTTCTCTATTATAAGAAATAACTGCATTGTTGACAACTATTACAGCAGTAGTTCAATGCTACTGATTTTTACCCCATCTTCTACAATTTGGCTTATTGGTAGCTTTATTCATAAAGCCACATTGAGTGACTTGCTGAATTGTTTTCAATTCCTGGTGCCTAGTTCTCTCCAGAGCCTCTAGCTCACTGGAGGACAGCATTTGCTCATCAAGAAGAACAGTAAGTCCTTCCCCTGCATTCCCAGGAGATGTTCCTCCTGGGAATGCTGGCACGTGTTAGAAGTGGGTTGTCCACGCTGCTCCTTCTTCCCAGGACCAGCAGCTGGGACTGCCCAGGTGGTCAAATGTTCCCTTCATCTCTTATATTCCAGATTCTTCCATCCCAACAGGCACACTGGAGTTTTTGCACTCATGTCCAGTATGTCAGCTTATATGTTTTTTAGTCTGAACACAGAGGGAACCCATGAAAACACATTTTGTTTAAAGCCTTAAACGTGCTGGAATGGTGGTAGTTTAAAGAAGTGGCAGCTGCATGGCCCCAGGACTTTTTTCATGTGTCCTGCCACTGTGATGCAAATAGCATAAGTGCCTAAAAAGACATGGCCCAGCTGGGCATGGTAAGAGGCATGAACACTCAGAGGTTTAATAAAGACCCAGTTCTATTACTGGCACCAAAGGCGAGGTCAATTTAGGAAACGCTGTCGCTGATTCACAACCTACTTCTTGCTCCTTGTTTTAATGAGAAAACACAGTATGGCTCAAACTGGAAGTGAGACCTTGCAGCGCAGCTCACATTGTGTTTTCTACCATTATTTATATAGTCCCTTGCTATACTTGCTGAAAACAGGCTTTGGCTTTTTATTATGTCCACTGTTCATTACCTATTTCCTAAACAAATATCTACTTTGACAGCTGAAAGCTAAAGAAATACTTTTAAAAGTCCAATGTGACATATTTCTATCCTGCAATCTAATCCCACAAAGGCACAGAGAAATGCATAAATACTTCTGAAAGACACAAAATCCAAGTGGCTTGGAGGACACTTCCAAAGTAGAGAGCATTTAATGAAGAATGCCCTGCTTTGAAATGTCGGGATGCCCTGAAGCATACGAGATTTTATACAGAAAAGCAGCTACTAAAGCTCTACCTGCCTAGAAAGTAAAAATCATTATATAATTGTTAGGATTTTTCAGCAGTGTATGTAGGAAAAAGCTGGTTAAACCTTCTGCCAGGGAATGGCAGGATGATTTAGAGGCAGCTGAGTTACAGTCAGCTGAATTCTACATCTCACAGAGATTATTACTGTGGTCACACATCCCTCTATTTATATATTTCCTGGATTTCATTTCCTTGCTCTACTCATTGGTGATGAACAAGCCTTCAAACCAGAGGCCACAAGAACTGTTGGCAGGGAAGGTGTCAGGCCACTGTCAGGTCTAAGGAGATGACTGAAAAGGAGGGTCACAAAAACAACCTTTCATAATTACCCCAGCTAAAGCAATTTGAGCAACAAAGAGCAAACCCCCCCCTCCCAATTTATTTGCAGTGTAATAACTTTGGGGGGAGGAGAAGGGTGGTGCTTCAAAGGGCAAAGTCCTTGAATGTTGCAGACTGACATCATCTCCCAGGGAGCTGCACAACAAGTGCCTTTACATGAATGTAAAGGGTTCTTAATGTTGGGTGTGCCTGGGCAACTTCAGATGTCCTCGTGGGATTTTGGAAAAGGCAGTATGGTGCAGAAGATTCAGAGAATTGGAAGTTCATGGAATCATAGAGGAATCAATTCACAGAATCATGGAATCACTAAGGTTGGAAGAAACCTTTAAAATAGAGTCCAACCACCAGCCCAGCACCACCACCATGTTTGCCACTAACCATTCCTCATGTGCCATATTCACATACTTTTTGAGCACTACCAGAAACTGTGACTCCACCATCTCCCTGGGCAGCTTATTCCAATGCCTTACAGCCCTTTCTGTGATTTTTTTTTTCCCTAACAGCTAATCTAAACTTTTCCTGATGCAACTTGAGGCCATTCAAATAATTGCTGCTGCTTGCAAGCAAATCAAAAGCCTCTGCCATGGTACCAAGCTTCATTATTCCTCGCACAAAAGAGGGGACTTGCAAACAGAATGAAAATAAAAAACAAGCTAATGAAAACTTACTGTAGCAAGAGTCACTAACTGCTTAAATAAATGCAGTTTCTAAGCTTATTACATTAGAACAAGTGTCACTTTTACTGACTTGAAAATGTGTGGAGCTGCTGCAAACTGCTGCTGTATCCACATAAAAGATAAAGAGAGAGGGATTTTATAGGCTCACAGTTGTGTTTACCAGGGGCTAGAAAAAGGAAAAAGAGCTGGTCGTATTGGAGAAAAAAACAAACAAACAAACAAAAAATATAAAAAATATACATGTTTAGGGTGAAGAAAAGGAATCATCTGCCATGAAGATAAGAAATTTAAGCCTGTTCAAATTCCTCTACCGCAAATGTCCTTGTTCATCAGTTTGTTTATTTCCATTGTGCATGGAAAGATACTGATAATTACCCAAAGGCTCTCCAGCCTAGACATAGACAAAAACACACAGAACTTGTTTTCACTTATGAGACCAACTTTTCATGCAATAAGGTGATGCACCACTTTTCTTCCCTTTGCACCCTGGGGTCGGATCTGCAAGATGAGAGATCTGTCCTTTAGCCCAACATTGTTTGAAAGGAAACCAAAGGAATGAGATTGTTTAGTCATGGCTCTGCTCGGGGCTCAGGCTCCTCATTCTCTTTACTGCATCCCACATGTGAAAACATTACAGGAATGTTTTCCTCCCACAGTCTTCCAAAGGGCCTGGCTCAGAGCTCCCAGCTAGAAAGGGTAGAGCAGCAACTGTACCTGATATCTGGTAAGAATTCAACAAACTCCTAGAGGCAGATGTGTGCTGTGTAATTCTCAGAAGGGGCAATAAATGGAATGGAAAAATAATGGAAAAACAATGAAGTTATTTACAGCAGTGATGAGCTGCAAAACTTACAGACATTCAAGTATATAACCTATTACACATTTCTCAATTTCTACTGGAAGAGAAAGGAAAACATCATATGAATTTCCTTGCTTGACTGGGGACAATTATTATTGAGCTGTGACAGTACTCTGTAAAAGGCAATTTGAATATGCTTTTAATCATGACCTCATTGACAGGTGCAAAACTACTTTAAACGGAGGTGAGATGTCCAAGGCAAACGGTGTTTTATACTTTGAGTAAGCTTCATTGCTTTTTGCAGCACAGATTGGAAACCAAGGGAAATCTAATGCCTGTAAACAGCTTTTCTTCTTATTTAAAACCTGTGTATTTTCATCTCAACACCCAGATAAAATATTAAGTTTAGCTAGAGGAGGACAGATATTAAATTCTAAAGCTTCAGAGGAAAAGAGTGAAAGGAATAATATCTTAAAAGCTGGTTTCTGCAAAAAATATAAATTTTACCAGTTGAACAGTGGAAGTCATATGCTTTAGTGATATATTAATTCCTCCCAGGTCAAGGACTCCTTTAACATACCAGCTGACATGTCATAAGGTAGTCTGAATGAACTTCAATACTTGTGAAAGGTTGGAAGTTGATGACGATTCAAAATCAGAATATTTTATCTGTAAAATATTCTACTGAAAATTGGCAGCCAATAGACCCTTGATTTGCTTTTCTCCTGCTGGAGCTAAACTTGCAAGGTGAGACTCACCGCACCCAGGCTGCAGCTTGAAACCCAGCACGAGCTAGCTAAGAAATAAAACACTTTTTTGTTTCTGACTCTTCAGTTCTTGTTTTTCAGTGAGAGCCCTGGATGACCTCTGGCTGGGATTCTTACCAGGACAGAAAGCCTTTTGGGAACTGAGGTTGACTTCATACTCTTCCCTTTTACTCTCTTCTCCTGTTCCCCACAGCACCTCTCTCAGCAGTGCCCTTGACATGCAGCAACTGGATCCAGAGGAGGGAGTCTGCATGTGTTGCCAAGCTTGCTCTTTTGATGATTTAGAATGGTTTTTTAAGTGGTCTGTCTCTTTCAAAAGTTCTAAATGAGCTAAATAAAATCAATAAATAGACAGTAAATTTATAATATTAATATTAGAAGAAAAAAAAAATAAGAAGGAATTACATGTTACTCTCCTAAAGGTTTTTCCTTGATCTGTCCTGCCACACATTTCAGTGCAAATATGGGAAATGACCGTGGTTTAACAGGCTATTTTCTCTGTGTTTTCTGTATCCCACTTCCAGCTGGGGTAGAGTGGATGGTTCACAGATGGGTGGATTAATATCTACAAAGCATCTGGCAGGGAATGCAAGCCTGTGAGGTATTCAGCTTCCCTGGAAGCTGAAGGCGTTCAGCACTCAGCCGAGAAGGCTTAATTGTGCAGTGCTTTACCGTGGAAGCAAATTTCTTCACTGCCCAGTTGGTTACCAGTTTAAAAATCAAAATATGATCACTCTCAGCTTTGTCAGGTTCATGTTAGACAAGAGCTGTCATGGTTTCTCATAGAAATATTCACATAGATGTTTCTCCTTCTGTAATCTTGTGACAGCACATTCCACAGATCTATTTGTGCATTACCTCTTGTGCTTTTTAGATATCCCGCCTTCATTTTTTAGGGAAGGACTTGGAATCCTGAAAGTGTTCAAGGATGGGGCTTAGAGCACCCTAGTCTAGTGGAAGGTGTCCCTGCTCATGGCAGGTGGTTGGAACAGGATGGGCTAAAGGTCCCTTCCAACCCAAACCATTCCATGATTCTACAAGAGAACTCCATGACCTACACTAGAAGCGTGTGGAATGATCCCATGAATTTGGCAATGCTTCCCTATTGAAGCAAGAAGGGCAGAAGGCTGATAGACAGGTGGAGCTGCACCTTGATGCGTGTGGGAAGTTTATGCAGCACTTTCCATGCTCAGCAACCCAGCCAGGACCGTTCCTGTCTTCCTGATGGTTTTTGTCACTGATTCTGTGCCCCAGAGCTATGCAAACATATTATTGTACAGAATCATAATGCAGAATCTCAGCACCAAGGGTTTGGGGTGGAAGAGACCTTAAGGACCACCCAGTTCCACCTCCTGCCATGGGTAGGGACACCCTCCACCACACCAGCTTGTTGGGGTCCGGTTCAACATGCCCTTGAACACTCCAAGAATAATTTAATCAGTTTTGGCAAGCTAACAGATAACAGACAATATCAAAAGGCCACTCCCAGTGGACACATCGCAATCTTCAACTTAGGAGAGCACTGCTGCCTTTCAGATGAAATATTAATTTCCCAAGAAATTGCTGGGTCACATTTTCTTAACCTTTCTTTATCCTTGTCTTCTCTCCTGCCTCTATGATATCTTAAATACATGACTAACTTAATGCCACAATTAGTCCCTCAGAGGCAGAAAAAGGCACAAGACAGCAACAACATGAGTTTTGGCACATGAGCTCGTGCCAAACTACAGCTTTCATTTACAAATCCAGGAGATGGAATACATTTCTATCCAGTGAGATCATTGTGCACCACATGAATAATATTCTCACTGAGGATAACATGCAAAATTGACATTTTGATATAACACATGCAAATGCTTTGCTTTGGAAAAAACGCATGGCCACCCAAGCATATATTTCGCATCAAAATTGGGGTTTAGTTGGCTCATTTTAAAAAGAGAATTCAAAATCTAAATCGCATAAAAACATAAGAATAACTCAGCTTTTATAAGCAGTCTGTATAAACTGTCCTAATGCAATTTTTTCACAACGTTGTGGAAAACCCATATACCAGCTTTGAACCACGATCAAAGGGCACATGAAAATATTTAGGTGTTTTCCACTATACCTTCTTGTAGTTGTTCAATGTAGTTTTTTTGTATTATGCAAGACTACTAGCAGGAAATTTCCTGGAGGAGAAAGACACCCCACCTTCCACGTAAGCTTTTTTGATTTCTTTCTCTGTTCACAGTTGGTACCACTGCTGGCATTCCAAGGGTCATGCAGATTTCTGTGCCCCGTAGATGGCACTGGGAAGGTACTGAGGCCTGTTTTACTATACATCTGCTACCAAGCCCACAGGCAACCTGGCCTGCCTACTGAGTAACACCAGAAATTCAATTTTCACTTTTCATTTACAGGTTAAATCTTACAGAGCTACAAATTAAATGAGACAGATGTGATCAGAGGGGGCTGTGAGGACACGTGCTCACCTAGCTCTGACTCCTCGGTTTGGTTCAGGATTTAAACCCAGGAATTTGGATTGTGTGGGTTCAGGTGATGGAGGTTTATTACTGCTTAGGCTGTGAGCTGTGATGAAAGGCACTGGGAAAGTAGGAACAGGGTCTGATCAACAGCAGCAAGGGAGTGTTAGGCAAAATGTCTCTGGTGAGGCACAAATTGTTGCTGTGCCTGTGGCGGGATTTGTCCCAGGATACTACTTCAGTATGGAGAGAAAAATGGGCAGGCTTTGATGATTTTGCTGTAGTAATGACACTGGCTGTGCTTGGTCCCATTACAGCTCTTCTGGAGGGGATTACCAGAGGGAGGGTGTTCTTTCCTCTATCCAAACAGAAACAGCTTCACTTTCATCTTAGGGCACTCAGCTTTCCAAAGGCATTAGAGAACTTTCCTAGCCAAAATCTCCTAAAGAAGCCAAGGTGCAATGGGACAAGAAAGATCCTCTAGTGGACTGCTAAAAGAGAGGAAACAAATATTAGGGGGGAAATGATGGGTTGTGCACAAGAGAGAAGATTATTGCATCCCACATGGATCTCTCTTGTTCAGAATATTCCTAAGTCATCTGGAAAATGGTGCGAGTAATGAGGTGAAAATGTCAAAATTCAACATTTTAAAAATGCAATAAAGACCTTCAGCTGAACTGAATAATTCCCCAATGGATTGTTCATTCACAAACAGTTTTATATTTTAACTGTTCACTTCAGTATTTGAAGTCTATTTTTAACATGGGAGAATATTTCTTCCCCAGCTCCATTTCTTCACATCTACTAGGTTCGCTGAGGAAATAGTCAAATTTTGATGGCAATTACAAGAGCCACTTGCCAATCTTCCCCACCTTCCTGAAGAAATAAATTTGTATCTTGCCTTTTATTCACATTTTTTCCCTTTCATTGACTGTCTCCAAGATTGTTAAGAGCTGGCAAACTCTTGATCCTTGTTGTCCAAGTAGATCAATGAGAGAAACTTTCGTGGAGTGACTTTATTACAGTTGTCATCACCTTCTCTGGGTCTAACAAGCAGATATTCAAAAGGTGAACACAGTGAAAGAACTGCATGTGAATTGTTAAAATTTGTCTTGCCTGTGGTGCTTTATACATATTTGTTGACTTCCATATTTTAACACACTGAAATAAAAACACATTATGACAGCCCCCAGTTGTCTCAAAGTGTCTCAAATGATTCATGGGGAAAAGTGAGAGTCAGATAACCCCAATGTGCTTTCAGTGGGGAATGCAGTGTAAATAGTGGAGGGAAGGTAAGTGCAACATGATCTGTTATAAGAGGTGGAAAGTGCAGCAGCTGCTCTCATTGCACAGACTGTCCCCTCATTTCCAGTGACAGGGTGATGATCTATGGGCAAGAAGCATCACTGTTTCAGAGATTCTTGTATCCATATGTTTTAAGGTCAAGAAGGACTATGGAATTCATCTGATCTGACCTAGTACAGGGCAGGGCAATGAGTGGTGCCTCACAATTTGTCTGCTAAAGATTCCTCCTTCTCCTGTGAGTGAATTATGTTGTCCCAGGAACCACGGCTGAACAGAAGGCTCTCTCTTAAAGTACGTCCAATCATAAATTAAGCTCTCTGAATCTAATTCTTATTTGCAGCTAAAAGGCATTGAATATAGTGATGGAGTCCAATAAATGCTTACAAATCCTTCTGTGACCAGGTTACACTGGAAACTAATATTTATTGGATAATCCATAGTAATCCTTTGTTCCTTTAAGCTTCCAATTTTGGGGATAAACCTTTCTTCTTCTCCCTTTTTGTCCAGGGAAAACTTTAATCAGGCTTTTTTTGCCTTCTCACCCTGTACTTCACCATCGCCTGCTGCAGAAGCTTGATCAAGGGATCTGTGTGGAGCTGTTTTAGAAACACCTCTGCAGCTCACATCTCACAAAGCCATCACGTGGAAACCAGATCCTACTTCTTGGTGGGTGAAAGTTTCGGACAATTTTTTCTTAAATCTTTCATCCATCACTTTGCTTTTCCTTCTACAAAGAGCAAACACCACTTTGAGTAGAAATCACACCTGCAATACATATAAGACAATACAGCACACTGAAAATCCCAACAGTGCTGTAAAACCAAGGACTAAACCATGCAAGGTTATGGTTTTGAAAAAGAGAAATTCATCCCTCTGTGCTAACAGAAATGAAACTTGTTCCTCATAAACTCAATTTATAATCACTATTTCTGCCTCCTACTATGTTTTTCATTTCTAGAGGACTCAGATGAGAAGACACACATACACAAATGAGGGAAACAATCCCCTGAAACCTATACAAAAGTTAAATTTTAAATGAGAAAGGTCAAACAAGTTCAGATAGAGCCAAAGTGGTGCTCGATTAATTTCCACACCCCCTACCCTGGCCACAGTACCTGGGCACATTTACATGTATTCCTTCTGACAGATTCCTGTGAGGCAGGAAATTGGTTTTATCTGTGGCAAAGCAGGCTAAAGGATTTGTGCATGGTCACACAATGAATCTATAAGAAAAAAGGGATTTGGGCAGAAGTTTTCTCTGTTGCAAAAAGCACTCTAAGCCCTGGACTCTGAATCTATTTCAAACAAAGGTATATAAGCTTAGTCACCCATATTTTCTCAGTTAGCAGCTAGTTCTGAGTCCCTTAATGAGCATATAAATCAGCATTTTTCTAGGACTTAATGCAGAAATACCTGAGCCTACTCTTTTAAACCCACAGAGCTAAATCTCCCAGAATACATACATATACCACTGCCTATTTTTTCATCCCATAAAGCAGATATGTTTGAGCCATACATAAAGAAAACACAATGGAATATCCTGAAGATAATACCGTAGAGCATCCTTTCTCTGCAAGAAATGAACAATGAAGCTGGACAAGGGTTTTCCTGCTTTTAAACACTTTTCAATAGGAAAATGCTTTTCATCAGGTATAAGTATAGACAGAATGTGTGTCTTCCTCACAGAGTTTCATTTTTCCTTCCTTCATGAAAAGTTGTGGTTTTTTAAAGACAGAAACAGTGATTTGGGAGAGGTTAGGTGAGAAGTTCCTCTGTGTTTACCCAAATCTGACAGTGCTTTCTGTTAAAAACAGTGTCATGGATCTTTCTGAAGGATTCAGTGGGCTCACCTCACCCTCAGTGTCCTCCCTGAATGCAGCTGCCCTCATAGCACTGCACTGACCTAATCATCACACACTGTAAGAAAGATCTTGAGCTGTTAGAGAGTGCCAAATGGAGGGACATGGGGATGGTGAAGGGTCTGGAGGGAAACACATACAAGGAACAGCTGAGGTTTTCAGTCTTACTGAAAAGCTGACATTTGAGAGAAAAACATTCTCTGACCACTTGCAGTGACAGTCAGTGCCATCTGACTGGCTCAGCAACATTATAAGAGCCATAGAATCACAGGCTTAAGGGCTGTAGGGGACCTCAGAGGGTCACTGGTCCAACCTCCTGCTGAAATCATACAAAGATGGAGACTGCACCATCTCTTTGGGTAACCTCTTCAGTTATTAACAGTTATTAACTGTTATTATCCTCATGGAGGGTAAGTTTCTCTCCACATGTGATCTGAACCACTCTTGTTTCAATTTATAGGAGTAATACTGTGAGGCCATCAATAAGCAGACTGTAACAGGATGAGGCCCCTCATCCTAGACCTTCTGAAAGCAGTCAAGCTGTGTTTGCTGTCCATGTGATTGTCCTCCCATCTGGGCTGCAATACCAGAAGTTGAACCCAAGCACGTTCTGAGACTGTCCAAAGCCTCATTACAGCAGAGGTAAAGGGCAGCCAGTGCCCTCATTCACTCATCCCATCGCTTCCCTACAGGGTAATCAGGTGGGTCAGACATGATTTAACCTTGGTTGTTCTCAGCCACTATATGTGGCCACCATGTCCCCAGAAATGTGCTCCTAAAGGTCTCACTCCATGATTTTCCCACTGATCACAACCAAGGTGATCAGTTCCTCAGAGTATTCTTTAGGCCATTTTAGAAGAAGATGGGTTCAACTTTTACTTCTCCATTCGTCACAGAACTCCCTCAGTCTCTATGATCTTTCAAGAGCAGCAGAAAGGGGCCTTACAAGGACACCATCCAGCCCTTTCAGCACCCTTGGATGCACGCTAGGTCCCATGGGATTCCATTACCCAGTTTTTCTCATGTAATTCCTGACTCAACCCTCATTCTCTCTCAGTAACTCTTCTCCCCTTTGTACCTCTTCACTCAGTTTAGGCGCAGAGAAAAGCTTGTTGACAACAACAGCTGCACACTGGATATCTCTGCCTTACTACACCTCTGTTTTTAAATCATTTGTCCCATACAGCAATGAGTCCAAATTTGCCTTGTGCAGTTGCTTACATAATTGTTTGAGCTCTTTTGGCTCCCCTTGTTGTCCCTTGCAAGTCTCTGTTCCACCAAACCTTTCATTTTCCCAGCACTATTGTTGCATGTTCAGGGAAGTTTTTAAGTTTCTCACTGGCAGCTTGTCCCTGTTCCCACCTCCTGTGCAGTGCCTGTTTGCTCTAAAGCTCTGTCATGGCTCTGCTTACCCAAGCTGGTCCCCTGATACATCCATCATTTTCCTGACTGTGCCTGGAGGATGCTCAGAGGATTCTCCTTTCCCTGCCTTGCCAACTTCCCAGAGCTCCTTTGCCTTCCAACGAGCTGTCCAGTTCCCTGAATAACCCAAAGTCTCTTCTCCTAAAGCACAAGGTCTGTACTCAGCTGTTCTCTTTTCTCATTCCCCTCCAGGGAGGGAAGGAAGGGAGGGGAGGGAAGAGAGGGAGGGAAGAGAGGG